>CAUYON010113831.1:0-22258 GCA_963573935.1 Arctocebus calabarensis
CTCAGGGTGTCCAGAAGCCTCACGCTGTCTCCCTGTGTCCCCAAAGGGAAGTTTCTGGGCAGATCCCGCCTGGCAGAGATGCCTGAAGTCCTCTCTCCCCAGTCTCACTGTGCCCAGCCGCAAGGAAACTGTTACTCGTCCGCCATCTTGCTCCGCCGTCCTGCCTAGGTAATAGTTTTCAAGCATGCTTTTTAAATTAGGTCATTTCTATCTTGATTTTATACTTCCTAACAATCACCCAAAAAAAACATTGTAAATGGCATAGCAAGATCTCATCTTTGTAAAAATATCTGTGTTGAAGACAAGGAGTGATACAAGTTTCATTTATTCTCATAAAAATTTCTTCAGGCTGTGATTTGATTAGCTTATGATCTTTTTTGTTTCCATGCTCCAAATGCAAATTAAATATATAAATGTATTTTATATTCATTTATAATTGATAAAGAAATCTACTAACATGTTAGTGCAGTTTTTTGTTGCTGTTGTTTTAATATAGACTAAACAGATACCCTAGAATCTAGTACATTTACTTGGTGTGTAAAACTATAACATTTATGGTCAAATCATTCAATCTCAAATTTTAAAAATTTTACTCTAAAAGCCATTTGCTTCATCTAAACTCATTATATTGACTAATTCAGATTTGCATCATATTAATTTTATTTTGCTGTGTGATAATTATCATAAACTTAGTGGTTTAACATAGCACACAGTTATTATCACACAGTTTCTGTGGGTGAGGAGCCTAGGCATAGTGTAGCTAATTCTTTAATCAGAGTCTCTCAAAGTAGCAATCAAGGTATCACCTAGAATGGTGACCTCTGTGAAAGCAGTAGGTCCTTTTCAAAGTTTCTTGATCATTAGAAAAATTCATTTCCTTGCAGTAGTATTGAAGCTCTCAGCTCATTGAGCGTGCCAATAGTTCCCTGTTGAGGTGATTAATTTTTTCTGTCTATATGGCCAGGACACAGGGTCCAGATATTCAGTCTAAAATATTCCTATGAAAATACTTTTAGGCTTGGCGCCTGTGGCTCAATGGGCTAAGGCGCCAGCCACGTACACCTGAGCTGGCAGGTTCGAATCCAGCCTGGGCCCCCCAAACAACAATGACGGTTGCAACCAAAAAATGGCCGGGCGTTGTGGCGGGCGCCTGTAGTCCCAGCTACTTGGGAGGCTGAGGCAGGAGACTCGCTTGAGCCCAGGAATTGGAGGTTGCTGTGAGCTGTGATACCACAGCACTTTATTCAGGGTGACAGCTCAAGGCTCTGTCTCAAAACAAAAACAAAAACAATCCCCCCCCCAAAAAAAACAAACAAAAAACCCCCTGGGTTCTCTTAGTAATGAAGAAAAGAGGAATAAATATTGAACAGATATCTCTTACATCAGTAATTGAAAATGCTGATTACTAGAATGTCAATTTTATTAAACTTTAACTTTTAGGACAGTTCAAACCTAGGTGTATTGGTAATATCCTAAAAGATTCAGCTTTGGCCAGGGTCATGACTGTAGGGCTGGAATGAGACCCAGGCTTTCCCTCATCCTAACCAAGTACATTACTCAGTGGACCACCTGAGTCTGTTTCCAGTATAGCCCCATGTAGGGTTTTTACCAAACCAAGAGCTGGGCTCAATGGGCCCCCAAAGATGTCCACACCCTAAACCCCAGAACCTGTGCAGATGTTGCCTTATGTTACAAAGGGATTTTGTAGACATCATTAAGGGGATATATATTAAAATGGGGAGATTATCCTGGATTAGCCGGGTGGCCCAACCTAATCACAAGTCCTTGAAAGTGAAGAATCATTTCCAAAGGTGTCAGAAAGATGAGCCCAAACACAGAAGAAAGATGCAAAGTGGGAGGGGGGACTTGAGACACCTTCTGGCCTTTGCCGACTTTGAAGGTGGGGACAGAAAACATAAGGGAAGCAGTGGGAGCAGCTGGGAACAGCCCTCAGCCAACAGCATAGACATGAAGACTCCAGTCTGCAACCTCAAGGAACTCAATTTTCCCAACTTGAACGAGCGAAGAAATGGATCCTCCCCTACAGTCTCTGGAAGGGAACAGAGCCCTGCCGACACCTTGCTTTTAGGTCTATGGGACCTGTGTCAGCTTCTGATCTTAAGTCATTAAGATTATTGTGGTCATCTGTTACAGGAACAATAGGAGACTTAATCCAAATGGGTTAGCAGAAGCTGCAAGGCTTTCTGAAATATTTCTTTCATATTTTTAAGGCAGCCGAGAAATGAAATATCCCCTTCCCTGCACCTGAACAGCTTCTGACAGATTAATGGAGTGGAGGAGATTAAAGGACAAAAGGTAAAAGGGTGCTTGGGGGTAAGAAAGAAAAGAGAAAAGATGGAGAGTTGAAACCCTGGAAGACAGAGGACAGGCTGTAGCTGCTGGAGGCTGCCCAGCACCCTCAGGGCCAGGCATGGCAGAGACGCTCTAGGGGGAACGTCCCGGTAATTGGTTGGGCCCCCCTGCTCCCCACAAAGCCCTTTGGTTTGTCTTTGAGGCAAACAAGATCATGTGACTTCAGATCTCATATGGAGTAGAAGAGGCTAGCATCTACTTTGTCACAGAAACAGCTGCTGAGGGAGCAAGACAGATGAAGCCCTGAGATGCCCCAGCAAAGAGGGAAGAGCAAAGACACAGTCTGGCCTTGTCTCCACAATGGGCAAGGTGAAAGACAGCACGCAGGCAACCACAGGCACACACTCGCATGTCCAAAGGCCAGGCAGGTAATGCAAACGAGTGAAGCCAGCCAGACAGAAGAAGCAGCAACATATGGAACAGTTACAGAACAGTGAGCGCCATCCCCTATGTATGGAATAGTCGCAGAGCAGTGAGCGCCAACCCCTATGTATGGAACAGTCACAGAACAGTGAGTGCCAACCCCAATGAATCCAGCTGCTGACTGTTTGCAGTCTCATCTTTGAAACAAAGGACAAGGCATGTTAGGGGAAGCCAGCTGTCACCCTGCTACATATGGGTTTGCGGGGAGGCAGGGGTGCACCCTTGCTGGCATTCATTCTCAGATACTCAGTGCAGTGCCTGGGATGCTATACAAGGTGAGACAATTAAATTCACAAACTTGTGCCTGTGTGCTTACGTTGGCAGCACTGTACAAACAACTTGGTAAGGTTTCATTCCCTTGGTTTATCTGTGTCTCACAGCTGTGTTCACGTAGACCTATGGCAGTGTCTTGCTGTGATGTTCATTATTGTTGTGTTTTGTGTTCTCTCATGAGAACGTCAGAGCTTGAATTAGAGAACTGAACAAACATTTGCAAATTTCTTGTTAAACTTGGCAAGAGTGGAGGTGAAATCAGGGACACGTTAGTCCAAGTTTATGGAGATAATGCCATGAAGAAAATGGCAGTGTACAAATGGATTAAATGTTTTTCTGAGGGGAGGAAAAGCATCACTGATGAAGAGAGGTCAGGGCGGATAGTTATGAGCAGACCTGAAGAAATCCCTTCAAAATTTCTTCAAATTGTGTGTCAAAATTGTCATCAGACTAAGAGAAGCATAGCAGACCAAGTAAATAAACACTGGTAGAGAAACAGGAAAATCTTTGATAACATTCAGGATATCAAGGGGAATAAGATGACAGCCTTGATAGCCATTCCAGAAAAAGGGTTCCAAAATCACTTTGAAGGATGGATTAGGTGCTGGCATCAGTGAATAGCTTCACAAGGGGAGTGCTTCGAAGGTGACCACAGTGATATTCAGCAATTAGATATGTAGCACTTTTTCTAGGATGAGTTTGCAAACTTAATTGTCAATCCTCACAGGTGCTTAGAATAGCCTGTGGGTACGAATCTCGCTCTGTTGAGGGTATGTAGCCAGCTGAGGCCTCTGTACTTTTTGTCTACTTGTCTCCTGCCCCACTTTAATCCGAAGCTGTATCAAAACCCACAAACATTTTATTTCTTTCCACTGGGATCCAAGCGTCATCAACTTCACACCGTTTCAGAGTCATGACACGGTCTATAAATTTTAAATCGGAGTTTACAACTTCTCATAAACCCCTTGGTGGGCTTGGCCTCCCTGGCCTGTTAGTGGCCTCTCGTGGTGAAAGAGGGTAACTGCAGAGCAGAGAATCTTAAATCTGAACGATCTGATTGATGTCAATCCAATCAATCAATAGCGATAAAATGTCTGAGGGTAAAGAGAAAGGGAGAGTAGAGGACTTTTTGTAATTTTATTAAAGTTTAATTTTTTTTAAAGAAGAAAACAACATGGAAAGGGGGCTTACATGAGGACAAAGGAGATATACTTTTCTTTTTTGTAACTTACTTTCCAGGGTTGCCGCAAAAATCAGAGCTGAGTTTCCCATTATTGCAGGCTTTAGATCCTGAAGATCTGCCATCAAATCTGGATATGACATATGAACTGGAGGCACATTATTTAAAGTTTTTGAGACTCAGTCTCCACATCTGAAAAATGGGGAGTAATAATTTCTGTCCCGCTTAACTTCTATAGTTGTCATAAGGTCTAAATTAGATAAGATATAAACACTGTTTTCTACATTGGATCTTGTATGTTTTCATCATCAGTCCTTACATAGCCTGTTTTTATTTATTTGGCCACTAACTTAATTTTTAAATAATGTCATAAAATGTACTTATAAACATAAAGTGCTAGAGATATTAAGCTCTCAGGGATTGAAGAATAAAAATAATAAACTCTATAGGAAATGATGTCTTTTCTATCTTCTAGCCACTAGTCAAGTCATCTTTCCGTAATGTACACATGGGTCAGATTGATTTTTTCTTCCTTCTTCTTTCCCCGTTTTTTTTTTTTTTTTTTTTTTTTTTGAGACAGTCTCATTCTCTTGCTTTGGGTAAAGTGCCATGGTGAAGTACCTCACAGCAACCTCAAACTCTTAGGCTCAAGCGATCTTCTTGCCTTAGCTTCCCGAGTAGCTAGGACTACAGGTGCCCCCACAACGCCCAGGTAATTTTTTTAGTTTTCTAGTTTTTAGTAGAGATGGGCAATCTTGCTTTGCTCAGGCTGGTCCTGAACTCCTGAACTCAGGTGATACACCTGCCTCGGCCTTCCAGTGTTAGGATTACAGGCATGAGCCACGGAGCCTGGCATCCTTCCTTCCTTTTAAATGCTCTCTGAAATTTTCCTCCTCTTCTTTCTCAATTCAATTTGGGTAATTCCTTTATATTTTTATCTCTTCTATATTCTTGTTTGCTCCCATAACGTTTTATAAGTGCTCTTCCATTAATTCGTGAATGTAGGTTCTTAGTGTAAATGATACAAAATGTGCGTATCATAGGTGACTGAATCAAATGACCTTGAAATCTTTTATTCACCTATTTATTTTGTTGTACTTTATTGAGCTCCTATTATTGTATGCATGGCATTATAATAAGCATTAGGGATATAAAATGTATAAAGCAGGTATGGGCCTTGCCCTCCTGGGTCTTATACCGAGGAATTTACAATATAAATAATACATCCTGTGAGTTGTGAGAAGGACTGTAAAATAAACAAGAGTAATGATAAAGGAGATGGGAGAATAAGCAGGTAGTTATGTGGGGAAATAACATTCCAGACAGAGTGAACGGCAAG
The DNA here is from genome assembly GCA_963573935.1 of Arctocebus calabarensis. Taxonomy (NCBI): domain Eukaryota; kingdom Metazoa; phylum Chordata; class Mammalia; order Primates; family Lorisidae; genus Arctocebus; species Arctocebus calabarensis. The sequence continues at coordinate 5,589 of CAUYON010113831.1, forward strand.
TTCAAAACCCCTGAAGGAAGAGCAAAGAGGAGAATTATACTGTCTCTTATCCCGTGAGTTTTTTCCATGGGTACACTCTATCAATGTGTGTACATATATATAAATAAATATATATGGTAGAAATATATGTTAAATGTATAAATATAGGGTGTCCAATTTAAACTTGCCCATGACCTTTATGAACACCTTGCGTGTGTGTATTTATACATACATCACATATATTATGTGAGTATCTTAAAACCTTATCACATGTTCTGTCAAAACCTTAGTTATCAAAAAGTGTTGACATAGTCTGCCCTCAGATAATGTCCATCAAACATATATTTTTCTGATAAGAAAAATGTTTGGAAAAGTAATTCAATGGATATTTTTGGGTCTCTAACCAGCTATCAAGGCCTTAATGACAGATTTCCAGGGATGAGGTCACGGCTGCTCTGTAACACCACACACAGTCATTCACAACTTAATGTCAATCTTTTAAAAAGTGAAACAATACGTTTACTTTTTAAGTTTAGCTTTAGGGTTGCGGAATCTGTCTTTTCATCTGTTTGCTTTCTATATTTTTTCTGACATTGTCAAACTCTTTTGTTACAGAAAGGAGTCTGGGTGATCTTTTTTGTTGCTGGAACGAAAATCCTAATTAGTATTATGAAGTTTTGAAGGCAGAGAGAAACAAGGCTGTTGAAAGGTTCCATGAAATCTTTATTAGTATAAAACCTGTGTACCATGAAATGGCAAATTGGAAACATTTCATTGTTTGTTCCAACCTTTGCTGTGCAGTTACAGGCATTCTCTTTCTCGATTCCCCTTAATTCTGAAAACTTTCAGGTCTGCTCTGCATCGGGCATGGTGTTTGAGGTTAAGCAGAGAGGTGGAGGCACAGGGCAGGGGGAGGAGTGAGTGGGGCTGAGAGGCTGAGGAGGAATTGTTCAGTTTCAGGGAGAGCTTAGGGTGGGGCGTCGGCAGGAGAGTGTGGAATACACTAGGAAGATGAACAAAAGGTATCTTGAACAGCCTGGTACTGCAGCAGAAGTTGTTGACACATTTTTTCAATCATCATGAAGGATTTTAAGGGAAAAAGTGCAAGGAAAGTGTCAATGTTGCCTTCCAGATGATCTTTACAAGTTGGGAGACTGTCATATGTAGGCTGAGCCTGGATGTGTCTTCTAACTTGCTTGAGTCATTGAGCTTTTCTCTTCAAGTCTTAGAAAGCACATGCTACGGTGCCAGTGGAGAGTCATCAGCTACTGGCTCATTATTTATGCATAAAATGAAGATGTCCTGCATGAAAATCAATTCACACTGAGTTCAAACATACATTCATATTTAACTCTAAGTAATTCATCCTCCTGCTCCCCCCAGAGAGTTTAACAAACCCAAGCTGGGAAGATGAATTTGTAACAGAACTTGTTCTTTTCTCCAAACTGAAATACCAGTACATCCAAAGAGACATTTCAAATCAACATCACTTCTAAGTTCAAAACAGATATGCCTTCTAGCATTTCAGGGCTAGAACTCACTGTTAAAGTGAGTACTGTTTAGACTTTATTTTTCTGTTTCAGAGCAAAAACTATATTTTAAGAAATTGGGATCCAAATTCCTTTATGTATTGGGAGCTTCCCTGATAGGTTGTATTTAGTTTTAAAATCAGAGTTCCATGGTAGATTCACTTTCACTGGAGAGCTTATAAAAATGTAAACTAATCTCTTTCTATCTTCTCCTTACTTATTCTCCACAAACAAAATGGTGCACTTTCTTGGACTTTTTTTTTTTAAACGGAGGTATAACTTAGATACTTTATATGCACAAATCTCACTGTACAGTTTGAAAAGTATGTGTGTGTTTGTATATATACTTTTGCAAGATATAGTTCCTAGATCTTAGAAAATTTCTTTGTGCCTCTTCCCAGTCAATACTTACTTCCTCCCCAGAGGTAATAACTGGTATTCTCCTATTATTATAGATTACCTGTTCTTAAACTTCATAAAAATATAATCTTACAGTACATATTCTTTTGTATCTGGCTTGTCTCAACATAATACTTCAAAACTTCACCTATGTTGTTGCATCCATCAGTAACTCCAAATTTTTTACTGTTGAGTAGCATAGAGTTTTATGAATATACTCGAATTTGTTCATCTCTTCTCTTATTGATGGACATTTAGGACATTTCCAGTGTGGACACTGTTTTTGACAGATCTCCTGGGGGGTTATGACTGTGCTAGATAGGCACAGGAAGTGAACTAATAATGCTAAGTTATGAGCACAGTTTTTTTTTTTTTACAGATTGTTCTGAATCCTTTACATTGCAAGTTCCTGACAAAAATAGAATATATCTTTCTCACACCCTATAAAGTGTCTGAATCAGAATTATTAAGCATCCAATTAACCATACATTTGGTTCGGCAAGGTGCTAATGAATACACAAGTGTGGACAGAATCCTATATGGGCTTATTGCTTTTTCTGGTGAAAAAAGCTCTATTCTCAGGTCCCAGAAAACAGCAGGGAGCCGCTGAGCCATCTCCCCATGCTTGCTATTCACGCTATTGAGCACAACAGCGGTGGAAAGAGTGTGAGTCCCCTGGAAAACTCCTCACACTAGCATATTTAACCCAAAGTACACTGTGTTATTGTGTTCAGTTTGGGTGAGTGGTAAAGTCATTCAAAAAGCAACTTGTTCAAATACTTACTATTTATAATATTAATTAACATGCTATGGAAGTATTAATAGCAATTAACATATGTTCATTCTTAGATATGGCATATACTATCTTTAATCCTCACAACCCAAATGAATGTTTCTTTCCACATTTTAAGTGAAGAAACAGAATCGGGGACATAAAGTAAATGAAGGTCATGCACTTAGTATCTAACGGAGCCAGAATTTGATCCAAGGGTGTCACATACCAAAGCCCACTCATTCTTCTTATATTAAGACATCGTTATACAATTAATAGGCACCATATATTCCATGCTTGAAGAAATTAGATACAAGAGTGATTGGCTCACTCATAATCCATCCACGATTTTTGATGATGAAGACTCTAAACCTCTAATATTTCCATTCCAAAGCATCAGCATACACACAAAAAGACCTCGAAAAGTTTCTTGCAACAAGCAGAACTTGCAGGGAGCTTGAATATTACACAACAAAGACTCTTCTGATGTGTTCATACGAGCAGCTTGCATCAGCGCTTCAGTGCTACACCAGTCAAAACATTTCATCGCTTCTAATTTTTTTCTACCTTAAAAATAAAATTATTTTGATTGTGAGATTTTGGTACTGCCTCTCAAATAAGACACACACTTTAAAAATAGCAAAGAACGTCAGATATTTTTAGGTTAAACACACACACACACGTGATGTCCTCGGATTGCAAAGATAAAGTCTTTCTATGGGAGCGTTTCCTATTCATTTTGATGTAGTAGGGAGGACACCTGCAGAAAGCTCAGCTCTCTTCACAAGATGGCTTGTTAAGAATTCATTGCAGACACACCAGATGATAGCATGGAAATAGACGAGGCTAAAGAGAGCTGAAGAATGATGATGATTCCGATGGCCCACACGTGTCCTGAGAAGACAACAGTCTCATAATGTCAGTTTTCAATACTAAGTGAAAAACTAACTGAGGGCAGTCAACAAGAGCATTTCAACATCAGACGGAAAGTTATTTTCCTTGGAGACAGTCCAGGTTTTTTTCCAAACAGTAGTGGATGATTTAACCATGGAAATAAGTTTTAATAGCATTTGCACAATCATTTTCCAATGCCTGAGAGGAAACGGGCTATCCCAGCAGGCTGTCTCATGTAGATTCAAAACATTCCTTTGACTGTATTAAGGGGAAATAAAGGGATGAACAACCAACTAGTGGTGCTGGGGACCCCCACCCTTCACCCTCCTTTATGCCGCATTTGATCAAGTGAGTTTGGGGGGCAGAGGCTACCTAAAATGTCACTTGTCCTTTTTACAAGGATCTATGTTGTCTTATATAAAATCAGTGTTTTTCATCCTTTTTTATCTCATGGCACACTTGAACTTATAAACTTCCATGACATACTTGAATTATGTTGATTAAAAAAAATGTAAAAAAAAGAAATATACTTACTATGTTTTGAACTTCTTTAAAAAAAAATGTAACTACTGATCTTTTAAAAATTTTGCAGCACGGTTAAGAGCCTCTGACAGCATACATACCAGTGTGCTGCAGCACAGCAGTTGAAAATCACTGCCATAAATATACATTTTATACCTGAAAGTATTATATGGGCATGCAAGAATTCGTTCAATCACTGGCAACATTTAAAAGATGGATCAACATTTAAAAGATGGGTCGTGTGTAGAGAGACAGACATACTTGAGAGTATAACTGATATAGCTATTTAGTATACACTTTGATAATATATATGAAAATGTATTAATTTAACAAGATACATCAAAATCTTTAATGCTTTTTTATAATTAAAATTTTTAGAAATAAATTACTTACTAAAGTAGCATTTTAAATATGGGAAAGGATACCTCATGGTTGTTTTAATTTAAATTTCTGTGATTATTAGTGAGTCAAACAGCTTTTTAGAAGCTACTGGCCAACTGATTTTCTCTTTGAGGAATTGTCATTTCCTCTGCTCATTGATCTACTATGGTCATGGTGTTATTCATAAGAATTACTCAAGCTAGTTATGTCATGAGGACACTATCCATTTACTGTCAAAATTTATTTCTGGTTCAGGTACTGTCCTTAATCTAAGCCTAAAACAAATGAACTCAAAACAAGGAAGCAGTTAAGCGGCAAAAACAAAGAAACAACAAAAAACAAACCACTTTCTTATCTTTAGCTCACAAAAGCATTTAGCTAATCCTCCATGAGGAACTCAAATGCAATGAATGAAGTCTTCCACAGGAACCCTGTAAACACAGCAATCATATAATTGTATAAACATAACCGAGAGAAACATGTCATTATCACATTGACATATCTCCTCACTTTATATCAAGTGGAAAATGTTGAATGCGTTTAAAACTATGTAAAACAAAACCAGGTTTCTTTTGGCCAGCAAGAATAAGCCAGGAACATTTACATCCTTATTTGGTCCACACACTAAAGACTGCAAGCGTTGGGGGCAGGTATAGAGAGTCAGAGAGACCTGGACACGGACACCAAGACTGGAATTCTGTGAACAAGTGTGCTGGACAACCCATCCCAGTTTACACCAATGCAGCCAATGACAATTTTCACAGCACTGAGAATTCTGATGCCCAGGGCAAGTTTGTGTACTTTATTACTCATTGCAAAGGGATCAATAATTAGAGCTTTTAGAAAAACCACAACCTTGGGCAGCATTTATTCCTTAGAGATAGGGACGACGTCCACTCTCAATAGTCACTCTGGTTCTTCACTTACACTGCAACATTAACCGTGACAGGTTGTTTTATTCCTTTTGTGTTGATGCTAAACACCACGGGATACATAATTTGGTGATCAAAGCCTTAACTCAGGAAAGTTGACAAAGATTTTAGGAAACAGACTGATATCTAACGTGCAAAGGCAGTGCAGAAAAGGAAATTAGCAAACAGTCAGGTAAAATGTTCTCAAGGGCAAAGATTCATGGTAATAAATGGAATCATTTCAAGCTTGAAGGAGGCTACTTGTGGGAGACTGCCGGATAGCTTCAGGGATCACTGGGTTTCATCGGCCTAAAAATGGAGCAGTCTCTAGAATTTCTAGGTCAGCAAAAGATAAAGAAGAGACACTAAAATCTAAATATGAATCGTGTATAATGGGTTAAGCAAACCATACAATAAGAAGTCTGGAAGCTATACACCAAGTCTAGAATATTGTAACCATGATAATAAATATTATTATTCATAAACCATGGAAAAAGGAGGCAAGATAATTTGCTATCTAAGTATAATTCCTATAATCTTCCTCATAAAGCCTATGCTCACTCAATTCCACAAAGAGAATTGACGTCCAAGTGTTCTCAGGTTCACATAACTCCTTCAGCTATGGCACAGCATAGGTGCTTATGAAATATGTCCAGCACATAAATAGAGCTTTATCTGCATCCAGGAAGAAAATTATTTAATCTTTTCTTAAATATCTTTAGAGAAAGACTTTATACAACCTAAGAGGTAGAGTTCTGATGTCCCAGGACAATGAATAACCCCAAACTCATCAGAGGATGCATAAACTTAATTTTAAACAATAGCTTCTTCCTCTGTCCCCCAATGTTCTGTTACCTCAAATCAGCAATGAATGACTCCAAAGATGACTGGTGGTTGTGTCTACTGATTGTGGCTTCCCCTTCTTTGACTGCAGCTATCAGTGTTAACAGATCAGAGACTAGGCGATACATGAGGCTTTGATGGTTTCCGACAGTGCAGTCACTCACAAGGCCCAAACCTGAGGCTGAGGGCCCTAACAAGGTTTGGTTTTATTTATGTTTGCCTTAGGAAGGTGCATTCTTCCCACTTTGCCACAAGCCTCAGTGTTCCTGGCTGTCTTCTGCTTTCCCTTTACTGAAACATCTTTTGTGGCCTAACACATATTCAATTTTTGTAAATAATGTATGTTGTGCTTGAATTGTATATTGCCTGTTACGGCAGGAGCCTTTATATACTTCTAAAACCGAATTTGTTAATAGTGTTGTTGAAATATTCCACAACTTTGGTCATTTTTATCTGCTTAAGGTGTTATTTTCTTTTCAAGACAGAGTCAGGGGAGAGGGAGGGAAGGGGAGGTAGAGGGTGGGGGGAGATGGGACAAAGGGTGAGATCACATGTGTGGTGCATATTCGAAGGGTCACGAGAAAACTTCTAAACAAGGATCAAGAATGTTTTCATATAGTAAACGAGAAAATATAATGAATGGTATGTCAATCAGGTTGATAAAATATCTCAGATTGCATGTGAAGCCCCCACACTGTACACCATGGTTGAACTAATGTACACAACTATGATTCAATTAAAAAAAAAAAGTGTAGGATAGTAAATACATAAACTAGTAATATATTTATTATTATAAATATCATGCACCCTACATAATTGTTTGTGCTACACTTTTATGCAGTTGGCAGCACTGTAAGTTGGCAGCGAATGTGTTTATACCAGCATCACTGCAAACACATGAGTAAATGCAATGTCCTAAGACGTTATAACAGCTAGGACATCATTATGTGATAGGAACTTTTCAGCTCCACTGTCATTTTGTGGGAACTCTGTCCTGTATGCAGGCCATTGTTGACCAAAACGTCCTTTTCAGTGCGTGACGGTAGCTGAGTCTCCTCTCACTCTCCAGATGGCTAGCAGCACGGAAGGGATTCAAGCTTCTACACAAAGGAGATTGTTCCTTTTCCAACTTCATAGTCCTAGTAGTTGGTAGAATGCATTGAGTACAAGCAATGGTTATCCAAGGACTGTTTTTGAATGGAATAGCCACTGCTGCAAAAAAGTAAAAGAAAGACCAGCTTCTGGGTCCTCATTGCAGGAGTCACATATCTATGGTCTATTGATCCATGGATAGGCTCCAAGAGGTCCATGAACCTGGTGAAAATATAAGCAAAATGTTGTTTGTGCATATATCTTGGGGTTGAGTCAGAAAATATATGGTTTTCTGAAGAAAAGATTAAAGGGTTCAATGACCTAAAAGAGTAAAAACCAGCTGCACTAGACTATACTATCTTTGGAGTGGCCTGAAAAATTAATAACATTATCATGACTGTCATTGTCTCACTTTTTCTTTCTTTCAGGAGAATTGAAGAACTGAGTCAGAGGCTGGCTGCCCAGGAGAGGCTTGTGGAGCAGCTGTCCCGAGAGAAATCCCTGCTGCCCCTTCCAGAGGAGCCCATGAGCACGGAGACGTGGGTGAGCTCCGGGCTGCAGATCTGCAGGCTCTTGCCTCCTGTGTTCATGAGCCCTACTTTTTTTTTTTTTTAAATGAGATAGTCTCTGTCTCCCTGGCTAGAATGCACTGCCATCATCACAGCTCACTGCAACCTGATCCCTACTTTTTAATATCTAAGTGTGTTGGTCATATAATGTGGTGTAAGAGATATTACAGACAGAGTGATTTAAAACAGCACATATTTGTTAATCTCACAGTTTCTGTGGCCTATCATGGCTTAGCTAGGTTCTCTGCTTAGGGTTTCATGATTTAGAAATCAAGGTACAAATTGGGCTATTTTCTTATCTGGAGGCATACCCAGGGAAGGATCTGCCACTGAGCACCCTCAGTTTACTGGAAGAATTCATTTGTGTGGATGTGGAAGTCAGGGCAGCCGCCTCTTTAGCAGCAGAAAGAAAGGGTTGTTTCTCTGACTACCCTCTTTAAAAGGCTCACCTGATTAGGTCAGGCCGTCCAGCATAGAGGCCTTTTTGACTAACTTAAAATGAACTGCCTTAATTACATCTGCAAAATCTCTTCACTTTTGCCATATTACCCTGCATGAGTGTGCAGTGACATTCCATCACTGTGGCCATACTCTTCCAGTCAGAGCAAGTTACAGATTCTGCCCATCCTCAAGGGGTGAATATTACATAAAGGTGTGGATGCCAGGGGTCATCTTAGAACTTTGTCAACCACCTCAACTGATTTTTGAACTATATATAGATTTTAATACTGAAGAGAGAACACTCACTGTGGTGAAAATAATTGCATTGCTTTTCATCTAGAGTAGAGCCTCTGTAAGCTGACCACCCAAAGAGGACTGTAACAGACTGGTGTAGGGATCACGGTGAAACTCGCCCTTTTCCCTTGGTTGGTTCACTGAAAGATCAATTGACAATTACAGCAGATTAATAAGAGAAGGTTTATTTCCAAATACCATGTGCATGGGGGGAACCACAAAAATGATTACCCAATGTGTCAGTGATGGTCAGATACCTTTATAGATGCCTTTTTTGAAAGGAGTGGGGAGAATGTGGAGTGTGGGTCCAACAAGTGGTTTCTAGAGAAAACAAATAGATTTGTACACAGATCGACCTGTAAATTAACCTAAGAGATAGGTATTATGTTTTAAATGATTTGGGGCCAGAAATGCTAGCATTCAGGAGAGGAAAGGAAGTCAGTTGCCCCCTTTAATCCTCTGATCAGGTCAGTCTAGTTTTATGCAGATAGAAGGAAAGCCCTTTCCAAAGCTTTCTGATTATGAATGGCCTTTAATTCAAAATATTCTCTGGTTAAGTGGTCATATTTTGGAGTAAAATTTCTTCAGCTCCTTCACTAGTTACCATATGGAGGTGATCAACATAAGGAACTAGGCCTGCTGTACTGATACATACATGTGGTGCAAGTCCAATCTACGAAAATCAGAGAGGTGGTCAGCTATGGAGGTTCCACTGTATTCATTGTTTTTAGAAGTCACCTCAGAGGGAACTCCCCTCCTTCACTGACTTTTGATTTACTAAAAATATACTTTCTAAATGAACCCTAGAATATATCTTTGCTCAAGCAACAAAAACAATTACCAGGTATTCTTACATTCCTACGGTAGCCTTGGACTAATGATAGAACATGTGGTGTGCTTTTTGGGTTTACATATACAAGGACAGGGTCAGGATAAAGAGCGATGGTGAGAATTAGTTTAAGCCAGTGCTTCCAACCTTTCCATTTCATGGCAAATATAGGAAATGGCAGTTTTTGTAAGGCATAGAGGTAAATGCATGAGGCTTCTCTCTTGGGGGTGGCCAGTTTGGGTACTTAGGCCACAACAAGAAAGTAAGACATTACTATCTTGGTCACATTTATAAACCTCTTAGACAGTGGCTCCATTTTGGTTGCAAAGCTCTAGTTAACTCAAAGTATGATATGTGTGCATTTAATTTTAAAGCTATGAACACAAATCAAAATTCATAGGCATTCTGTAATGTACATGTTAAAATATATGGAAACTTTCTTAAGGGACTCTTGAAAGTATTTTATAACACATCTTAATTGGAAAAGGCTTGACTGAATAAGAAAATTTCTGTCCTGTAGCTGAACAACTACAGAAATGTCCCTTCTTAGCTTCCACATGTGTACAGTGGGATTAGCCCAAATAATCTCTAAAGCCTCCTGTAATACTAACATTATGTTACAATGACTCCAGCATAATTGGAGAATATGTAGTACCCAAAGTGAACATTTTTAAAAATTGTTTGGGTTCATTGAGGGTACAAAAAATTAGGTTACATTGATTGCATTTGTTAGATAAAGTCCCTCTTGTACACGTGTCCCTCCTCCCTAGAGATGTGCCATACACCATGACCCTCCAGACCCCCTCCCCACTTGCTCAGTCCCCTACCCCCCATTCTATTAGCTCATCTACTGCCTTGATGTTAGAATTGAGTACATTTAATTCTTGCTTCTCCATTCTTGTGATGCTTTACTAAAAAGAATGTGTTCCATCTCCATCCAGGTTAATGCAAAAGATGTAAAGTCTCCATCTTTTTTAGTGGATGAATAGTATTCCATGGTATACATATACTACAGTTTGTCAATCCATTCCTGGGTTGGTAGGCATTTAGGCAGTTTCCACATTTTGGCAATTGTAAATTGAGCTGCAATAAACCGTCTAGTGCAAATGTCCTTATGATAAAAGGATTTTTTTCTTTTGGGTAGATGCTTAGTAATGGGATTGCAGGGTCAAATGTGAGGTCTAATTGGAGTCCTTTGAGACTCCATACTTCCCTCCAAAAAGGTTGTATTGGTTTACAGTCCCACCAACAGTGTAAAAGTGTTCCTACTTTCTACATCCACACCAGCACCTGCAGCTTTGAAATTTTGTGATATAAGCCATTTTCACTGGAGTTAGGTGATATCTCAGGGTGGTTTTGATTTGCATTTTTCTGATGATTAGGGACGATGAGCATTTTTTCATGTTTGTTAGTCATTCATCTGTTTTCTTTAGAGAAGGTGCTAATCATCTCTCTTGCCCATAATATATGGGATTATTAGGCCTTTTTTTGTTGATTAATTTGAGTTCTCTATAGATCCTAGTTATCAAGTTGTTGTCTGATTCATAATATGTAAATATCTTTTCCCATTTAGAAGCTTGTTTGTTTGCTTTGGTTGTTGTTTCCTTAGCTGTACAGAAGTTTTTCAGTTTAATTAAGTACCATTTGTTTATTTTTGTTGTTGTTGTTACAATTGCCATGGAAGTCTTACAGATTCAATGTAATCGCCATTAAAATATCATCATCATACTTTCAAGATTTGTAAAAAATAATTCTTCATTTTGTATGGAACTAGAAGAAACTTGGTATAGCCAAGGGAACTCTTAGTAATAAAAACAAATCCAGGAGTATCACCCTATCAGACTTTTGGCTATACTATAAGGCCATAGTGATCAAAGCAAAATGATATTGGCACAAAAATAGAAATATTGATATTTGGAACCAAATAGAAAACCATGAGATGAAACTAACATCTTACAGCCCCCTGATCTTTGATAAACCAAACAAGAACATACACTGGGGAAAAGCATCCCTATTCAATAAATGGTGTTGGGAAAACTGGATAACAAATGTAGAAGACTGAAACTGGACTCACACCTCTCACCATTTACAAAAATTGACTCAAGATGGATAAAATATTTAAACCTAAGGCATGAAACAATCAAAATTCTTGAAGAAAGTATAGGGAAAACACTTGAAGATACAGCCTGGGGAAAGATTTTACCAAGGTGAATATTTTAAAAGAAATAATACTCATTTGTAAATTCTGAAGTAAAATCACTTTCATTGATCTAGTTTTATATTTATAGACATATAAACACTAGTATATTTATGTATATATATATATACTTTCATCATCATCTTTGGTAAACACTGAAATGGAAATATGTAGCTCAGTATTTGCAGTGCTAATGAGGAGAATTGGTTTGGTATCAGTTTTCAGAACAGACTTAAGAGAAAGACTACAATTTCAAACAGACTAAATTACTGATATTCTATTCAAAAAGGATGTTCAGAACAAGGATAAGTACAACATCCAAAAGATAATAATATTGCCCATTGATCAGAAGAAATGTATCGAGTCACATAAATTATACTAAATTGATACTCTTCTTTAATGTTGCCTGGTATCTATAAAACTTTATCGTTACTGTTATTACCCAACACTTCATACATTTAGTAATCTGATCTATTGTGCTGTTAATTCTGACCGCGTTTCCCCACTTTTTTAGCAGGCCCAGGCCGGGTTTGAACCTGCCAGCCTGGGTGTATATGGCTGGCACCTTGACCACTGAGCTATGGGTGCTGAGCCTTCTCCACTTTTTTAGTGGAAAATTCATTTTCATCGGAAATGATTATACATCTATAATATTCTGAAATAAGTACCAAGGATGCATAGTGTTGGAAACGTTTGCCCACGGCCACCTCCGGACCCATCCAGTACCCTGACAGCTGAGGGGACCAGCATCTGTGCACAGTGGTGGGCCACTTTGATGAGAATTCCCAAGTTAGAAAGCTGTGGCTCAGGGGGCTGGGATAATAGATCCTCTCAGATGTGGAAGACAAAAGGCTTCCCATGGCACATTTCCTAATTTCTCCCTTTTTGTCTGTGGCCTATGGAAAAAAAATACTATGTATATAGGGTTATTTTACATTATATTTCTAAAACAGTCCCAAGTGGCAGTCTTCTAGCAAGCGTCTAGATGACCCTGTGAAAACTTCCTTCTCTCTACATGTGTTCAGATTCCAAAGGGAAGGATATGGTTTTTGTCAAATAATAATATATGAAGTTCTTAGCATATGTCTCAAACCATGGCAACTACTATCATTACCCATATTAACAATCTAAAAGAGAGTAAATCTATTCTTAAAATTAATAGCAGAGATAAAGACAGAGTCTGTGAGTTAGATATTGATAAGTCAGACTTCATCCCCATTGTAGCCATCTTTGTCTTTTTTTTTTTTTTTTTAGAGGCAGAGTCTCACTTTGTCACCCTAGGTAGAGTGCCATGGTGTCACAGCTCATAGCAACCTCCAGCTCTTGGGCTTAGGTGATTCTCTTGCCTCAGCCTCCCGGGTAGCTGGGACTAGAGGCACCCGCCATAATGCCCAGGTATTTTTTAATTGCAGTTTGGCCGGAGCCAGGTTTAAACCCGCCACCCTTGGTATATGGGGCTGGCGCCCTACTCACTGAGCCACAGTAACCACCCAGCCATCTTTGTCTTATAAAATACAAAGATAAAATTAGTAAGTATGTCAGTTAGTTTGTTAGTAATATTAATGGTCACAGTTCTCTCTCTGGGCCTATTAGCCTTGCGCATAGAAAAACTGTGTAATAGACAAAGACTGAACTCAAAGTTGCCAGTTTGTGTATTACTCCCCAGGAGAAGGAAGAATGCAATAGATTGTGAACAGCTCAGGGAAAACTGGCAAAAATGATTATTATATCTTATTTTAATCTCTTAGTCAAGGAGAAATACTGGAGCACTTTCTATAATATCTTGGGAATACTTAGTTCTACTCAAATGGTTCAATTATCATACCATAAAACCTGGAAGGGAACTCACAAGATTTCTTAATACATACCCAAGGAGAATTTAAAATACTTACCAGTGAATATTCCAGAATTTTTCTGTAATAATAACAATGCTGGATGCTGATCTAAATCCTTTATATATTAACTCAAATTAATCTAATCCTTCAAACAACTGTTCGACATAGGTATAAAAGAGACATTAAGAGAAAGTAATTTATAATAAAATAATGTTCATTTTAACAGGTAAATACTCAGACACAAGTATATGAAAAGGCACAAAGAAATAGTAGGCACTTGTACCCCTACAGAAAATCACTGTGAATGCCACTGCTCAAATACAGTGTGATACAGGCATGTTAGGTCGACATTTCAAAAACAGCAAGTGACAGTGCTATTAGTAACAAGGAGGAGGCAATGCCCACCTGAATAGCTCATGGTAAATTTCCAGACAAAACCTAATATTCCCTTAATTTACATGGCAAATTAATTCATGGAAAAATTTAGTATTTGTTAACCTTGTGTTCATATATACAGCAGAAGTAAGTTCTAGGTACACATAATTATAAACAGTTTTACCACCTCTGCCTTCGCCCAAAGGGAACACTCAAAAGTCATTTGGAATTTGGGACAATGCTTTGTACTATACATTGCAAGTTACGTAGCATCCTTTACCTCACTTATTACCGTCACAACCATAAAAACAAGAAACACCCCTACAAATTTCCAAAATGGACACTAGGAGATGGTGAGGACCATTAATCTAGGGGTCCTTTGCCTTCAGAGGGCTTATAGTCAAAAGGAAGACTGGCATGTAAATAAAGTACTAGAATAGAGTGTGATAAATGAGGAGATAGAAATATGAGCATAGTGCTAAAGGAATATATGAATGAGAGGGACTGACTCCAGAAAGGGACTCACCTGGAAGTTACCCTAATGCTGAAGCCTTACAGCATGGGATACATACACCAAGCAGAAAAAAGAAGGTCAATTTAGATACAGGAACAATCTAAACAGTGGTGTAGAACGTAGTTAAGGAATTGTGAATAATTGAAAAGAATTGGAGAATGAAAAATATATAGCTGAAATGTCACATAAATGTTGAGCTGAAGACTTCGTGTTGTAGGTACCAGAAAATTAAAAAGAAAAATTAGGCCAGGGGAATAAAAGCATATGATTTGCAGTTTTAGAAGGGCAATGCTGGCTCGGCGCCTGTGGATCAACGGGCTAAGACGCCAGCCACGTACACCTAAGCTGGCGGATTCGAATCCAGTCCCCGGGCCCGCCAAACAACAATGATGGCTGCAACCAAAAAATGGCCAGGCATTGTGGCAGGCGCCTGTAGTCCCAGCTACTTGGGAGGCCGAGGCAAGAGACTCGCTTGAGCCCAGGAATTGGAGGTTGCTGTGAGCTGTGATGCCACAGCACTCTACCTAGGGTGACAGCTTGAGGCTCTGTCTCAAAAAAAAAAAAATAGAAGGGCAATGCTGGTGGTTTAGACTGAGGATTGCTTAGAGAGCAGATACTCAATGTTACCTCTTGAGAGAGCAAACCATGGCTTGACATAGCTGTTAACTGCTTCATCAAGTCCATTCTGTGATGTAGATGGAGTAAAGAATATTTTAAAACCAATTAGGAAGTACTCTATCTCTCCCCTCTGTGTGGGTAACATACAGTGAGCCTTGCTCTTTGTGACACCTAAATCCTATGCCTTGTACCTTAACAGTCAGACTCCTACAGTATGATACCCAAACCTTTGTCTGCCCTGCCAACTCTCATCAAAGGAGCCCAGTCAATGTACAAGGCAAAAAAGTTCAGTTTCTAAGCCCTGGGCCTCATCACCAGCAAAGCCATCCCTGAATCCCTTGCTGCTGATGATGCTGGAGAAAGAACACTGAGTTCTGAGGACTCACTTGCTCCCTCTGCTCCCTGCTTCCCCCACAGTTGAGCGAATCACATTCGTCAGGCATTAGAAGGAAGGAGAGCTTACAGGTCTTGTACTTTTACATTTGAATCGTCCAAGTGGAAAATATTCATTTACCCTTCCTCCTATAGATAAATATTTCTCATGTGATCTCAGTATGAAATTCTGGCCTAGGCTCTAATCTCTGAATATAGGAAGTTTGACTTCAGAGCCTTCTTTCCTTTGTTAAGACAAGACACTTTCAGTAAAGATTATTTTATTTAATTGATTTTATTATCCTTCTGTTTACCTTTTCGTTCTATAAAGACATTCTTCCACTTCCATGTCAGTGGAAGTATATTTGAACAATACTTAAGAACTCCTACTATATAACTGACTTCCTATAACAACCACAAAGTGCCATACACCTGATGTGCTACTGACATCACTGCACATTTCTCTCCAATCCTTCTTGATATCCATTCACATCACATCATGTTTTGACCTGAGGATGTAGGAGCTTTTTGATGTGCTGTCCACATCTTTTTCAGTAGAGGAAGTCAGTAAACCTATGAAGGTTACATAATTGCAGGGAAAGGCAATGGTTTCAGTTACTGATGTTATTTCCTTCTACAGATTGATGGAATCTTCATCTCAAGTTTTTTTTTATTATTAAATCATAATTGTGTACATTGGTGCAATCATGGGACACAATGTGCTGACTTCATATACAATCTGAAATATTTTCATTGAACTATTTAACATAGCCTTCATGGCCTTGTAATCACTATATGAAGACATTTATATTCTGCATTTAGTAATTTGCACTTGTACCTTTCTAAGATGCCCCATAAGTATGATCCCACCAATCACTCTCCCTCCACCCATCCTCCCTCCTCTATTTATTCCATTTGTCAAAAATTAAGTATGAATGCTTAATACCCAGAATTCCTGGGTGACCCCAGCCTATAAAACTTAGTTTACCTACTGTGGCTAGTGGGGTATTGGATCTGATTCATACCAGCTCATTAGAGCCAGTTGTGTGTATCTCTTCCCAGCTCTCCTTTTAATGATGTCATTTGGTAACTTGAAATCTGCCATGATGGGAGCATTTACACCACTGTCATTGGCAATGGGTACAGACCAGGGGTTTCCCCTCCCTGGAAAGTGGTTGTTAAATGTTTACCAGCATGCCCTTGCTGTAGGTATTGGCACATCTTTCTCTGGCTGTCATACGAGACCTCAGAGTTGCACTTGCATGGTGCTTTCTGCCTCCAGATTTGTGGTATTCTTCAACAGG
>CAUYON010113832.1:0-40980 GCA_963573935.1 Arctocebus calabarensis
TCTGTACCTTTTCCCCTAGAGTTTTGCCACTGCTTGCAAAACTGGGGACCTTCTTGGTGTGATGGGGTTAAGTGGCTCTGTCTTATTTTCAGCTGGTCTTTAGACCCTAGAGAATCTGTTACTCTGGATTGAAATCTGAGCTTTTATTTGTATCCTTGGGGTCGCAGGTCGCTCCAGCAGTGTTGATGTGCGTTCCTCAACCTTGTCTCTTGGCTCAGCTCCAAACCGTTGGCTTTCTTGCTAAATTTCTGTCCTTTAACTCTCCTTCTAGACAGGAGCGTCTGCAGAAAGCTGGCTACAGACCGCCATCTTGGCTCCTCCCCCCAAATATTACTCTTAATATTCAGATTAGCCACTTGGCCGTACTATAACAAAAGGCTTAAATGCTACTTCTCAAGCTAGAAAATTATTAATAGAAAATTCAGATAACTTATAAAAACTTAAAAATCAAACTACACTAAACAACATCTTACTAAGACATAACTATAAATGCCAAAATTTCAAAGATATATATTATTTTGTCTAATACTTCCCATTCCCTTTAAAAAATACAAACTATTATATGACTTAATAAAAAATACAAACTATTAATAGTATAATCCAAAATATAACTCAAAAGAAAAAATTCTTTAACACTAAAATACAAATACTATGATCCTAATACAACAATAGTCAAGTTGGGAGGAGAGGTCTGCCTGTTAGTCTTATTATTATCCATATTACTATATACAAAACATGCCTACTTTCTTGTCTCTTTACTACAACATTGATTTTCAACTAAAATAACCTTATGGGCTGGGGGTGCAGTGGCTCACGCCTGTAATCCTAGCACTCTGGCAGGCTGAGGTGTGTGGATTGCTTGAGCTCACAAGTTTGAGACTAGCCTGAGCAATAGCAAGACCCCATCTCTACTAAAAATGAAAAACTGAGGCAATAGAATTGCTTGAGCCCAAGAGTTTGAGGTTGCTGTGAGCTGTGATGTCACAGCACTCTGCCAAGGGTGATAAAGTGAGACTGTCTACAAAAAATCAAATCAAATCAAATCAATAAAATAAAATGCCTTATGATCCCAAAATTAATACTTTAAATCATAGCCATTATTTCCATGTCAAAATCCCCCAAAATCCATAAATATAAACCCATAAACAAAAGTAAAAAATGATGATGGCCACTGTTATCCTAAATAACTAGTACATACAAGATACTACTAGATAAGCCCTGATGAAACCAAATAAGCCTACATGCCAACATCTGAAAATTACTTATTCACTTCCAAACCCTAGTGTTATAGATAAGAGACTACACTCCATAATACCAAAGACCCAGGACACTCTATGCACTCACTAAAATATTTAAGTATTAATTTAGTCTAAATAAAAATACTTTTAAAATGTAACTACTTTAAAAACAAAAAATTAACCTTATAATCTATGGAGAGGGAGATCTAGTTAACATATACTATGCTAGCTAATAACATTACTTATACTTTTACATAAAGATAATAAAAGTAACTACCACCCCCCCCAAAAAACAGATCATCTCTGTTAAAAAAAAAAACTGTTATTTGAAATTACTGACTTTTCTATAAATAAAAATAAAATTTATTTTAGTTTTTATTAAGTGGAACCATCCACTTCTCTGGTAATTAACTTAAATGGCAGACTCATTAGTCCAACAACAGCAACATTCACTCAGAGGCGAAGGACCAAGAGGAAACAAGTGCAGGGCAGGCTGCACTGACAAGCCTGAGCCCAGGTGGCTGCAGACTGGTGGGACTTGCATCTTTGCGGGCAGCACAGGTGGTAAAGTGAGGTGGGCCTATGGAATGAATGTCAGGTAGAAGCTGGGTATTTCTCCATTCGGGGCTTAAAGGTCGCCACCTGGGATAATGTCCCTATTATGTGTCAACTACCTAAGAGTACTGTGTGCAGTAACAAATCTGACATAGCAATCAGTGACGTCTGAGGAATAGGAAGGACAGGATAAAGAGCACATTGTGCTGCTATTGAGAGTTCCCTAGAAGTTTAAAATTATTGGAAGTAAATGATTTTTTTTTAAGATTGAGTCTCACTCTGTCCTCCTGGGTAGACTTCTGTGTCGTCACAGCTCCCAGCAACCTCGAGCTCCTAGGCTCAAGCGATCCTCCTACCACAGCCTCCCCCCTTCACATCAGTAGCCAGGATTACAGGTGCCACTCACTACACCCGGCCAGAAAGTAAATGACTTTTATAAATAACCCTGTCAGTAAGGCAGAGATGACATCAAATTTGGTTGCAAAGGATGAGCCTGACCCAAATCCAGCTCAGCACAGCTGTGGAACCAAGCGCCCAGGTAACGTTATGCTGTCACTTTAGTGTGGAGAAGCCACTAAGTAGACACCACACCAGTGGCCACTGACAATCCGTGTGTGGACGAGGACCTCAGTGTGGTGGACACAGTGGGCTCTCTATTTCCATTTTCCACACAGATCCCCAAACCAGAGTCTCTGAACACCAGCTGCCACTCATCAGCCGGGGATAGGACTGGAAGGTCGCATTCACTTTTCAGGGCATCACGCTGAGGTGCGGGCTGTGCTTCGTCCTCTCGCCACTGAGGCGGAGACGCCGCCTGATTCCCTTGCGCCAAGCTGCCCCAAGGAGGAGACACCGCCTGGTCCCCTAGCCACAGACTGCGCCGAGGTGGAAACGCCGCCATGTCACCTCAAGCCAGGCGGCGCTAAGGAAGCCATGATCTCACGCAGGCGCCCATGCTACGAGGACAGGCGGTTTACCCCCTGCTGGCCGTCGCGGGCACTGCAGCCTCTTGGTGCTCACTGGGCGCTAGCTGTGTCCTCCAACACCAGTGAAATTTAGAGTGCCAGTTAGTTATTCAGGGCCACAAGTCTTCGCATTCACATTGAAATGGGGCTCACTGCGTTTTACAAAAACAGTGAAGGAAAAATTAATTGAAACACATAGGGCATGAAATAAATATAAGCACAAACTTTAATACTTACACAAAAAATCATTCAAAATAGTCCTCAAGAAATAAAATGCAAATGTATGAAGATTCTAGAAGAAAACACAGAAAAAAGCTAGGTGGCCTTGGGTTTGGTAATGACTTTAAAAACAAAACAAAAAGCCATTCACAACATAAAAAAAATAATCATAGGGATGTTAGAAGATGAAAAATTCATACTCTGTGAAAGACCAAGTTCAGAGACTAAAAAGGACAAGTCATAGACTGAGAGCATATATTTGCAAAATACATACCCAGGGGACAATTTGTATTAAGAACTCTTAAAACTCAACAATAAGAAGACCAAAGAAAGAATGATTAAAAATCAGTAAAGAGTGACCAAACATGGTGACTCAAGCAAGTAACCCTAACACTTTGGGAGGCCAAGGCAGGAGAATAGCTTGAGGTCTGTCTATCCCCTGCCAGGGATATACAACTCATTAAATATTCATATCAGGGGCCTCTGGCCTTTGCTTATTTTTTAGGCTCCTCCCCATCTTGGCTTAACTCCACCTCTACCCTGCCCTTTTGTCTAGTAGGGGTAACATGTAGTGTGCTATATGAATAGTTATCACTTGTCCAACTGTAAACTTTTCAGCTTCTTGTAAAATATCACAAGTAGCAGCAACTGCTCTCAAACATGTGGTCCATCCTCTTGCTACTACATCTAATTGTTTAGAGAAATAGGCCACAAGTCACTTATGAGCCTCTAACCTTTGGGTTGATACCCCCATTCCTATTCCTTGTCTTTCTTGGATGAACAGATCAAAAGGGTTACTCAAGTCCGGGAGGCCCAATGCAGGAGCGGTCATCAGTTTTTCTTTAATGGTCAGAAAAGCCTTTTGATATTCTCCTGTCCAATTAAAGGGTTCTTTTTCCTCTCATTTTAGGGCTTCATAAATGGATTTGTCTATTAAGCCAAAGCTAGGGATTTAAATCTGACAAAACCCTGCCATGCCTAGGAATCCTCAAACTTGCTTGAGAGTAGTAGGAACTGCTACTCTGTTCATAACCTCAGGGGAGGTTCTGAGTCCCCTGGGACAATTCAAATCCCAAGTATTTCAATGGGCAGTGAGATCTGGGCCTTTTTCTGGGATACTTTATATCCTTGTTTACCTAGGAAATTAAGTAGAATTATAGCATGTTGTCTTGATTCACTTTCAGTCTCACTTGCAATTAGAATGTCATCTACGTATTGTAGAATTACTCCTTTTTTAAAATGTGCTTTTCTAGATCTCTTGCCAGAATTTCTCCAAAGATGGTTGGAGAACTTTTAAATCCCTGGGGGAGGACAGTCCAACAGTAATAGCATTTGGTTTTTTTGTTTAAACCCTCTCAGTCAAAAGCAAAGAGTTCTTGTGGATCAGGAGCAAAGAGAATGCAAAAGAAGGTTTCTTTTAAGTCTAGTACTGTAAAACAAGCAAAGTTACAAGACAGTTGTGAGAAATAGGTAAGGATTAGGCACCACTGGGTGAGTGGCTTCTACTATTTGGTTTATGGCTCTCAAGTCCCGAACAAACTGATATTCTTGTGTTCCAGAATTTTTAACTGGTAGAATAGGAGTAGTATAAGGAGAGCAGCAAGATCAGAGAAGTCCATATTCTAAAAATGCCACTACTATAGGTTGAAGCTCTTCCCTAGCTTGAAGTTTCAATGGGTACTGTTCAAAATGAAGGTGGAACTTCCTGGTTTTACCTTGACATGAACAGGGTCTATGAGTGCCCTTCCAGGTGCTCCAGTAGCCCATACCTCAGGGTTAACTTGATTGAGGCAGCTCTTGAGGTTCAGCAAAGGAGGTGAGGAGGGCAGATTGTAAAAGACAGGCATGTTCTGGGGGAACTGAGACATGCAACTGTTTATTCTGAAAGGTTACTTGACCCTATAATTTAGAAAGAAGATCCCAACCTGGCAATGAAAGAGAGCATTCAGGCAGGTACAGAAAGCTGTATGTGAGGGAAATTTTTCCAATTGCACAATCTAATGACCGGAGAGAAAATATTTTGGAGAAGGTTTCCCCAATATCCCAGTTACCAGCCTGAGTCTTTAGTAAGCTTAGCCAATTTAAGGTTTAAAACTGAATATTTTGCACCAGTATCAATTAAGAAATCAATCAAATTTTTCTCACTTTTATGGTTACCCTGGGCTCCTGGTGGGAGGCATTAATCACAGACTGTGATTCCCATTGATTCTGAGGAGCCCTAGGGTCCCGTCATTCCATATCTTCTGCATTAAGTACCATCAATTGTGTAGTAAGTTCCTCATCATTTTTCTGTAACTTAAGGCAGTCCTTCTTCCAATGGCCCTTTTCCTTGCATTAGGGGCATTGGTCCTTTTTTAAGGGAGTTTTTCTGTTGGGGAGCAGGATTTCCTGTCAAGGGGACCCCCTGAGGGTTTTGGTCAGAACTGCTGCCAACAGCTTTCTCTGTTAGTCTTTAGCCAGCTCTTGGTTTATAAAGACCTTCGCATTGACTAAATGAGAGATGGGTAAAGAACTTCTTCTAACTTCTATAACTTTTGCTGGATATCAGGCCTACTTTGGCTAACAAAGGTCATGGATCTATGTCAGTATGTTTCTGATAAGCCTCCATAATCCTTTCTAGAAAGGCTGATGGATTTTCCTTTATTTCCTGTCTTATTTCCTGAACCTTGTTCAGGCTTTTGACTTTAAGAATGCCTTTCTTAAGCCTAGCCAGCCCAGCCAGAATGCATTCTCGAAAATATTGTATCTTACCTCCATCTCTGTTGTTTAGCTCCCAGTTGGGGTATTATGTTGGGACTGCCTCCAGTAGTTTGGATCTTGTGCATGCAATTGATCAGCCTCTTCTCATGCCTTCTCCAGGACAATGTGACACTCCTTGGAGGTTAACAGTATATTAAACAACTTTGGACATCTGCCCATGTAGGATGGTGTGCAATAAAAATAGATTCAAATAGATCAGTCATACATTTGGGGTCATCTCAATAGGGAGAATTATTCAGTTTCCAATCGTATAAGTCAGAAGTGGAAAAAAAGTTATAAACCCACATTAATCCAATAGGCTGCCCATCTTCATTAATTCTTCCTCTAGGAATCTGTCTCAGAGGAAATTGCCCTGCTGGGAAGAAGAGGACCCTGACCAAATTGTGTACCTCACCCAGTACATGAAGAGGAGACCATGCCCTCTGGCTTCATGTTATCTTTCTTAGAGAAGGAAGAAAGTGAAGAATAAATAGATGGAGGAGACTGCAGGGGTGAAGAAGGGGGTTCCGAGTCATAAGGGGGAGGTCAGGAGAATTAAGAAGAGAAATTTCAACAGGAATTGGGGCATCTGCCAGAGATGCTGGAGCTGCTGCCATAGCCAGAGCTACTGGCACAGCTAGAGCAGCCAGAGCTGCCTCCATGGCCACCCTAAGGTCATCCTCATCATGGGCATTTCCTTCTGATAGCAAGATGGGATTCTTAGGTTCTGTTTCTTGAAAGTTCGCGTTCTCTGCATTAGAACCTTGTATTTAACCTGGTCTGGATTGTTTTGATATAAAAACATAAAAGACTGTACATAAGGGATTTCATCCAACTTTCCAATTTAGTGAAAAAACTAATTCAACTGGAGTATACAATTATAGATCAGTATATCCAAACTATAATGGTATACTCCAATTGAATTTGTTTTGCCACCAAATTGGAAAGTGGGATGAAATCTATTAACAGGCCATGTTTCCCCAGACCCAAGTGAGTACTTGGACCAGATAGTATTACACAAACATATATGTATATATATATATATATTTTTTTTTTTTTGAGACAGAGCCTCAAGCTGTCACCCTAGGTAGAGTGCCATGGCATCACAATTCACAGCAACCTCCAATTCCTGGGCTCAAGAGAGTCTCTTGCCTCCACCTCCCAAGTAGCTGGGACTACAGGCACCCGCCACAATGCCTGCTCATTTTTTTTTTTTTTTGGTTGCAGCCATCATTGTTGTTTGGTGGGCCCGGACTGGATTCGAACCCGCCAGCTCAGGTGTACGTGGCTGATGCCTTAGCCTGTTGCGCCACAGGCACCGAGCCACAAATATATTAATTTATTTTTTCTCATAGACTCATAACTATATTCAGACCAGTTTTTGTTTTGTTTTGTTTTTTCCAGTTTTTGGCCAGGGCTGAGTTTGAGCCCACCACCTCTGGCATGTGGGACTGGCACCCTACTCCTTTCAGCCACAGGCACCATCCCAGTTTTTTGTTTTTGTTTTTGATATTTAGACAGAATCTCACTTTGTTGCCCTTGGTAGAGTGCTGTAGCATCATAGCTCACCGCAACCTAAAACTCTTGGGCTTAAGTAATCCTCTTGCATCAGCCTCCCAAGGTGCTGGGACTACAGGCGCCTACCACAACACCTGGCTATTTTTTTAAGGCGGGGTCTTACTCTTGCTCAGGCTGGTATTGAATTCATGAGCTCAGGGCAATCCACCCACCTTGGCCTCCCAAGGGCTGGGATTACAGGTGCAGACCAGTTTTGAAGAATGTAACTCAAAGGGCTATATTCAGGGACCAAATTCTTATTTCCCATAACTATACACAAACAATAAACACTCACACTCAAAATGAGATGGACTGCAGTACCCACAAATAAGCCTAAAGAGTACCAAACACAAATGGTCAGAGATCTTGCTCTCCCAGGTAGTTGAGGCTTCCAATTCAAATGGGTTTTCCTCTGAAACTCCCTGAGAGAGGAGATTAGAAGTCCTGCTCTCCTAGGTCACCAAGGCCTACAGCCCAAGTGGGAATCTCAGAGAAATCCCCAATAAAGAGAGGAGTCCTCCACAACACAATACTTTCAAACAGCACTCACCTATCTGGACACAAATGCCAAAATCCAAAGGTCATAGTTCATTCTTCCCTGATGATCAGAGATGTGTTTGGAGCTGGAGACAGCAAAGCCAATGGGAGAAGACAGAACCATCCTGCAGAAAAACTGAGGCAGGTAGCTGCTAGGGAGGCTTTCAAAACTCCCTCCACTCCACAACCACCAAGCCACAAGCAATGATCCCAGACAAACCCCCAAATTGTTAACAAACCCACAAAGGGGGTTCACTGTTGCTCATTGCACAGGAAGCCAATTCTGAGACAACAAGGATTGTCAAGGAAGAAAGGATTTATTTCAGAGGACACGTCAACTGGGAGGGGGAGGCCCACTCTATCTCAAATCCACCTCCCAGATTAGCAGCGTTAAGGCATTTTTATGGAAGTGAAAATGAATAATGCAGAGAGAGAGTGTACTCCTTGTATGTTTGAGATGGAGTACAAGGCACAAAAGCACAATGGGAAATCATGTTCATTCATACATCCCACAAACAGAAAATAGTGGGCAAATCCTTCCCCAGGGCAAGAATTTTAGTATTACAATGAGTTAGGGGTTAATATTGTTCATTCTTTCAGCCTTGTGCATAGGTTCAGTGGCTCTTGGTCACAATTTGCTGTGGCATATTGCTTATCTTGACTTTCTCCAGACATTCTGCTGTAGTTATCTCAGGGTTGCAAGGAGGTTCTGCTGTTTCCTGGGAAAAAACTCAAAAAAATTTTGTCAATGTACAGAAAGTTATGAAGTTCTGTTCAGCAGTTTGTACTGAGATTTCTCGGTCTCCAGTCTACTTGTTCTAAGACTGCCATTGCTAGATCACTGGACCTGAGGTAACATTCATTGTTTCCTCCCTGTCCAGTCAACGCCACTTAGCTGCCTGCTTCAGGTCTAATGTGAACATTAGAAACTCCTTTGGAATATATGAGGGGACTAAGACACTAGAAAACTGTAAAACAAATTTTTTTCAGGAACTGGTATTTATTATCAAAGTCATATTTGATGTTAACAAGATGCCACAACAACAAAAAATTGCCCACATTGCAATCTCAATGCAAACAGTCAAACGGAACCCCAGCCATTAAAAAGTAATTCAAATTACCTCAAAGGCAACTGAATTTTTTTTCTTTTGTAGAGACAGAGTTTCACTTTATTGCCCTCAGTAGAGTGCCGTGGCATCTCACAGCTTACAGCAACCTCCAGTTCCTGGGCTTAGGCAATTCGATTGCCTCAGCCTCCCAAGTAGCTGGGGCTACAGGCGCCCCCTACAATGCCCGGCTTTTTTTTGTTGGTGTTGCAGTTCGGCCAGGGCCGGGTTTGAATCTGCCACCCTCGGTATATGAAGCTGGAGCCTTACTCACTGAGCCACAGGCGCCACCCATGAATTTTAAAGACATCTTTATACATCCAGCCAACAAATTAAAATGGCTAACAAGAAAAAATACAAATTCAGAGGTCTGGTACTGATGTTTTAAAAAGGCAACTGATTATGCATTTCTATCAATTCCAACATCAATCTCTCAGCTACTAAGCTTCATGCCATTCATCATCCAGCAGGCCCTCTCAGCCACGTCTGGAGATTCAAACTTAACCACACCAAACCCCTTGGACTTCCCAGTCTCCATCTTGATGTCAGCATACAGCACATGGCCACATTCATTAAATTTGCCCTTTAGCATCTGCCATGTAAAATCAAATGGGAGATTTCTCACAAATATCTGGCAGGCATTCCTGGCTACCCCAGGAGCATGGCCTCCATCGCCGCCAAAGGAACTCATGAAGCTTTCATCTTGATGGCATGGTCAAAGCTGGCACCACTACTCATGGCCAGACCCATGCGCTCAATGCCAGTGCCTAAGGCTGGGCCTATGGCAGGGCCCATGTGCTCCATGCTCAGGCCCATGCGCTCAATGGCAGGGTCGGTGAGCTCCACACCAGAGCCCATGTGCTCAATGGTTTGGGCCCAAAAGGTGAATGGGAGCCACCATGCGCTCAAGATCAAAGCCCATGGTGGCACCCATGTGCTCCATGCCAGAGGCCATGTAGTTGAGGCCCAGTGGGCCCATGCTTTCAATGCCAGAGCCCATGAGCTCAATCTCAGATCCCACGTGATCCATGCTGTGGCCCAGCCCTTTACCCATGCGCTCCATTCTGGTACCACCATTGTGGTCAATGCCAGGGCCCATCCTCTCAATTCCAAGGACACTGCCTCCATTTCCACCTCCTTCCTGCTTTGCAATGATCTCTCCTCTCTTCAGTGCATTACTTAGGATTTCATTTATTCTGCCCATATTCATTCCAGATCCAAAATGACCCATGTTTTCCATATCACTGCCAAAAGGTCCCTCCGTGCCTCCTATTTTATTTATTCCAAATCCCATGCCTTCCATTCCCAATCCTGCAGGTCCTAAGTTTCCCATGCCAATGTCTTTGTTCAGGTGATTGGCATCAATAGGCTGCTCTCCTGGTCCTAACTCCATGCCAAGGCCATGAGGAAGTTGTTGTGGACGCTCAGGAGGGAAAAAAATCTCCCTTTGGTAAGGCCCTCTCATCTGTTTTGATGTGCAGTGGTCTATCAAATAGCAGTTGGCCATTGAAAATAGATACAGCTTGCACAGCTTCAATGGACTGTTCAAATGTAACAGTGCCTATTCCATGATTTTTTCCTTCTTTATCCTCAAGAATGTCTGCCCAGACGTCCACACCAGCCATACTAAAACTTCTTTCAGTTTCTTCCAGCCAACTTTATAATCCAGACTTGTTACAAATACTGTGCTTCCAAGTCTTCCAGCATGTAATGTATGGATAATCTCATTTGGGATGTTAGGATTATTTAGGATACTGGGTGGGATATTAATCATTCCTGGGCCACCTGGTCCCATACCCATCCCACCAGTGGCAGCCATCACCTTTTGCTTTGTTATCCTGGCATGTCCACTAACAGGATCTTCTTTGACTTTTAGTGGTCTTGCACTCAGACTATGCTTATCTAGGACTTCTGTGGCTTTTTTTATGCTCTCTTCCATCTTGAATTCAACAATAGCACATCCCCTTGACTTTCCTTCAGCATCCATTAAGAGGTCCATGTATGTTACCTCACCAACTTTTTCTTTAACCCAGGTCTTTAAGTGACTGCCATTTCACATCAAAAGGTATGTTTGTAATGAAGGCTCTGAATCATTTAGTAGGATTGGCATATGGTTCAAAGCAATTGCCTCCTCTTTGTATGGTTTTCTCCTTCCTCTTCTCATTCTGAGTAGGTCGTTCTCCTTCATCCTTAGGGCCTGGAGCCCAGTTGCCCCTCGGCACTCTGGGCGCACCTCTCTCCTCCTCCATTTTGATCTCCATCGTGGCCATCTGGGTTGCCGCTTCAATCCCTGCCACCATTTTCTCCACGTCTGGGCTTTGTGTCTGTAAATTATTTTTTATGAAACTGGTCACACCTGCCTAGCTCCTCACCTAGCCTGCCTGCTACCCTGAAATCTAATGGTGTTTTACCTACCATATTTTTTTTAGTTACTTGAACCAGAGACACCTTGGCTTTCCTTCCAGGTGTCTCTCTTTGTTTACAGGAATGTCTTTGACCAGTGCCCTAGACCTAACCCAACATTGTACCTTGGGTACTGATAACCTGTTTTCTAGTTCCAAAGCGTCACAGATAGAGAGGAATTTTACCTTAGGATAGTTCATAACCACAGTCTCAACTGTACTTTATTTATGTATTTATTTATTTATTTATTTTTTGAGACAGAGTCTATGTCGCCCTTAGTAGAGTGTCGTTGCATCACTGCTCATAGCAATCTCAATTTGTTGGGCTTAAGCAATTGTCTTGCCTCAGCCTCCCAAGTAGCTGGGACTACAGCCGCCTGCCACAATGCTCATTGCTGTTTACCTGGCCCAGTAACAGTGCCTATTCCATGTTCCGGGTTGGAACATGTCACCCTCAGTTCATGTGGCCAGGCACCACCAACTGTACCTAATTTAAATAATTTAGATTAACAAGATTTGGATCTTTTGAGCTGATGAAACTTAAGTGAAATTTTTAGACTTGAATTGCTAATGTAATGGATTGAGGCTTTGGAAGAACTTGGAATAAATACATCGTGCATATGAATAGGTAAAGACACTTGGGGGATAGAGAGAACTGTTGTGAGCCAACTAGTAACAAAGACAGAAAAAGAAATGTAATGTTAAAAATATATATTGTAGGGCAGCACCTGTGGCTCAGCGAGTAGGGCACCGGCCCCATATACGGAAGGTGGCGGGTTCAAACCCAGCCTTGGCCGAACTGCAAAACAAAAACATAACCAGGTGTTGTGGTGGGTGCTTGTAGTCCCAGCTACTTGAGAGGCTGAGGCAAGAGAATCGCCTAAGCCCTAGAGTTGGCAGTTGCTGTGAGGTGTGTGACGCCATTGTACTCTACAGAGGGCGACAAAGTGAGACTCTGTCTCTACAAAAAAAAAAAAACAATTATATATATATATAATATATATATATATACACACACACACACACACACACACATATTATGAAGATCAGGTGGCGCTCTAGTCCTAGAAACATTCGGTGGATGAACACGAGGCTCTGCCCCAGGCTTGGAAAAGAAAAACTGCATCCGTTTCTGGATAAGAAATGGTCGGAAGTTGCTAGATGGTTGCCATGGAGACGGATCCTGTTTTCCCGATTTTCCTGAATTTATTCTGAATCCCCCATCAGAGTGGAATCACCGGAGTGGCGGGGGCTACAGTCATGAGGACCCCACCAGTCCTCCTGGGGATGTCTCTGCCGGCAACAGCACTTGGCGGTCAGAGGGCCTGTGCAAAGGCGGAGCCTCCCCCTCCCGCGGATTCGGCCTCCGAGGGCTCAGCCCGGGGACAGTCTCAGCCTCGGGGGCGGCGTCCAAGCCAGTGGCGCACTGGGAGCCTGGAGAGCCTCTGGAAACTGGGGCGGGGGTGCTGCCGGCTGAAGGCGTGCGGGGTCCCTCCTCCCCTCTTGCGGCGGCAGCGCCAGCGCCGGGTTTCCCGCTAAGTCAGCTCAGCTTTCGAACCGCCCCGCGCCGCTCCCGCTACGGCCCGAAGCTCCATTCAGCCCTCCGCAGGAGGGCCGCTCCAGTGCCCGGGAGAGGCCTGTGGGACCTCAGTACCCTCTTGTTTTCTGCCACACCCCTCACCTGGAGCTGTCCCTGTCCCAGTGCCAGACCCTATGGATTTTACTGTGCCTAGTGAAAAGAGTTTAGCGAATTTGATTTAAGGATTTTGAGATCGTGGGTGATGCAGGATTACCCCAGGTGGGCCCAATGTAATCGCAAACGATCTTATAAGAGAGAGGCGAGAGGCCGCGGACAGACTTCGCTCTGCTCAAAAAAGGGGGCGGGAGGGCGGCGCCTATGGCTCTTTGAGTAGGGCGCCGACCCCATATACCAAAGGCGGCGGGTTAAAACCCAGCTTTGGCAGAACTGCAAAAAACAAAAATAGCGGGCATTGTGGCGGGCGCCTGTAGTCCCAGTTATTCGGGAGGCTGAGGCAAGAGAATCGCCTAAGCCCAAGAGTTGGAGGTTGTGTGACGCCACGGCACTCTACCTAGGGCGATAAAGTGACACTCTGTCTCTACCAAAAAAAAAAAAAGAAAGAAAGAAAAAGGGGGCAGGGTATCGGCTGCCCAGGACACCACAAGTCATACTGCGCCGGCGCCTCCACTTTACACTCCTGACGGCCAAAACTGTGAGAATTGTAACAAATTTGTGGGGTATTAAGCCACCAAATTTAAGGCAATCTAGTACAACTGACATTTACTACTTATTCTATCAAAATAAAGTCATTATTACCTATATTAAAACAATAGGTAAAAGAATGAGGCTCTGCCCTATTTCATCTCTTCCTTTTCTGCATAGTGCCTTGTAGGTTATATATTCTTTATCTCCACCTCTTACCCTCAAATTCTGAAGGATTGTTCGTTCATCAAGTCCACTTTTTTGTTCTTTCTTTTTATTTTGTCTAGTCCACCTTTCAACCAGAATCTACCCCGAAGCTCCTCTCCCACACAACTTCAGTGATGATCCACTGATTACCAAATCCAAATGATGCCCTTTAGTCCTTGATGTTTCTGCCTCTTAACCATCTTTGAGATTTATGCCAGATTCTCCTTTCAAAAGGGCCTTGTCTCCCTTGGTTTCAGCTCACTGTTCTCTTCCAAATCTGCTTTTCTTCTTACATCTCCAATCAGGATTCATGACCCCACCATGCATTTCTTTTTTACAGCTCAAGTTAAGATATTTTGAAGCCATTTTGGTTTCTCGCAAGGGCCCCTCAACCCTCAGTGAATTCTAGCTCATGCTATGTTTAAATTCCATATTCTCCTTTATGTCATCTATTCCACTGACAAGAATAAGCTTCATAGTTTATCCTCTATTTTATTGCAATAGCCTATTCATTTCCCGACTCCAGCCTGCTCCTGCAGTTCCATTTTCCACTCTCTTGCAAGGGTAATTTCTCTAACATGTAAATCTGATCATGCATGTAAATCTGATCATGTTACTTTCTTTTCTTTCTTTCTTTTTATTTTTTTAATTTTTTTTTTTTGAGACAGCCTCTCACTTTGTGGCCCTCAAAATGCTGGGGTGTCATAGCTGACAGCAACCTCACACTATTGGGCTCAAGTGATTCTCATGCCTCCGCCTCCCAAGTAGATGCCCCTACAGGTACTTGCCACAACTGCCTGGCAATTTTTAGAGATGAAATCTTGCTCTGGCTTAGGCTGGTGTCCAACCTGTGAGCTCAGGCAATCCATCCATCTTGGCCTCCTAAAATGCTAAGATTACAGGCATGAGCCACCACACCTGGCCTGATCATGTTACTTTCTGTGTTGAAATCTGTTAGCATTTCTTCATTGCTTTCAGATTACATCTGCCTGTTAGTATTTCATCTCTTCTTAGACCTACAAAACTTAGTGATGACAAGTTAGAATTTTGATTCAGATGATACATCTCATACCAGTTCCATCAAGGAATTAGCTTTAATACAGTGATAAGTTAATTAGCCTCATTTTCTCATCTATAAAATAGGGGTTAAAAAACAACTCATATTGTTAAATATTAAGTGAATTAAATTTTGTAAAGAGACAAGGTTCAAAGAAATAAGATGTGGGTACCATTATTATTATCTTTAGTAAATACTGAGAAGCATGAATGGAGAACTAGGTAGCATGTCCTTCCTTGAGGTATGAGGCAGATATAGGTCTTAAAAGCCTTGTGGCATTAGCGATGGCATTAGCAATGTATGCTTTTCAATTATACATTGAACCAGTGCTTTGTAAGTATTTGTGTAAATGCTTTAGCATTTGAGCATCATATTTTCTAGGCATTACTTTCTAGGCACTCACTCAACATGTATTTATCAAGGACCTACTATGTCCCAGGCACTTTTCATACAGTGATAATGAATAGTAAATAAATGCTAAAAGCTCCCTTCAGTGATTGCTTTCTAGTAGCGAATATAAACAATAACAAGAAAAGTAAGGAGTACTTTATGTTAGAGATAATATATAAGAGAAAAATACACAGGAAAGAGGAGATATCCAATATCGATAGGGAAATAAGATTCGATTTCAGATAGGATAGAAAGAGAGAAGTCCCACTAAGATGGTGAGCTGACCTAAGATATGAAGGGAGTGAGCAGTCCTGCATTCTTTTTTTTATCAGAGACTAAACATACTTTGGGCATGGAGGGAGCCACACTCCCTCCATGAAAATGCATGAAAGAGCAAAGAAATCTGTGTTGCTGAAGCTGAACGATTAGGGGAGAGTGAGTGAATATGTCACAGATCCCAAAGAGGGCTGTGTGAAAAAAAAAAAAAAAAAGAAAGAAAATTTGAACTATTCATGTACACATGTTCCTTTAGTGGGGATATATTTTAAAGAAAAAAATTAAGAAATTAATTTGGTAAAAAATTGTATAACATCATATTCTTTATGATGTTTGGCAATCTGTTTAATACTTTATATCTGTGTTTTGTTTTGTTTTTGGTCTAATACTGATATGATCATTGTTCATTGACAGGTTATAAAAAATTTGTCAAGATAATTTAATATGTGTATGTACATTTTCCTTGGTATCCTTGGTATCCAAGGACTGATTCAAGGACCTCCACGGATACCCAAATCCAAAGATGCTCAAGTCCCTTATATAAAACAGTATATTTGCATGTAACCTTTAAATCATCTGTAGATTACTTATAATACCTAACACCTATAATTACCTATTTATAATGTAAATTCTATGTAAATAGTTGTTACACTGGGTTCTTTAGAGAACAATGACAAGAAAGAAGTTCTATACCTGTTGATCCATGTTTGGTTGAGTCCATAGGTACTGAACCTATGGATATGGGCAGCCAACTGTACATTAATTCACATACTCATTTTATAAATTTTTAAAATGTATTCTATTCATTTTTTTATTGATTCTTTTTTTATTGATTACAAGGACATCTTGCCAAGACTTCCCTTTGTTTTCTTCTTTGCTTTTTCCTTCCTTAAATGGTTTTTTTTAGCATTATAATTAGGAGCTTTTAGAGGTAATCAAATTTATCACACTGTGTCTTTATATTTTCTTTGTTTATTTTATGGGTAGAAAACTCCTTTGCTACACTAGAACAGAAAAATGTTTGCCTATATTTTATCATGGCCATGGTTTTGTTTTTTATCTTTTGCACCTGAATTTATGTTGATATATGGCATGAGTTTTGTTTTGTTTTGTTTTTTGAGACAGAGTGTCACTTTGTCACCCTTGGTGGAGTGCCATGGTGTCACAGCTCATAGCAACTTCAAATCCTTGGACTTAAGCAATTCTCTTGCCTCAGCATTCCAGGCACCTGGGACTACAGATGCCTGCCACAACACCTGGCTATTTTTAGAGACGAGGTCTTGCTCTTGCTCAGGCTGATCTTGAACCTATGAGCTCAGGCAATGCATCCACCTTGGCCTCCCAGGGTGCTAGGATTACAGGCATGAGTCACAGTGATGGGCCTTGGGATGATAGTTAACTCTTCACATAAATGGCTGGTAACC
Source organism: Arctocebus calabarensis (assembly GCA_963573935.1). Lineage (NCBI taxonomy): Eukaryota > Metazoa > Chordata > Mammalia > Primates > Lorisidae > Arctocebus > Arctocebus calabarensis. The sequence goes on from CAUYON010113832.1 coordinate 16,894, forward strand.
CCTAGCACTCTCATCTGAGGTGAACCTGATAAGGAAAGAGCCTAGAGCAGGTTAGGGGATTGGAAATGTACTTACTATCTGAGTTCTCAGCACTGCCTCGGATGGACTGTCTCCATAGTCCCACCTGTTTTTGTATGCTTTTCAATTATACATTGAACCAGAAAGATGGTGACTTCATGTGGATCTTTCCACAGCATGTAAGATGAGTGCTTTGTAAGTATTTGTGAAATGAATGAACTGAACTGACATCCCATTTCCATAGAATTGGTAAGTAAATATAAACAAAGATGCTGGGCTCTGTAGTTGGTGCTGGCAATTGAACAGTACCTCCAGACACCTGGTTCAGTCAGGCAGTTGTGACAGTGTGACAAATGCTAACAAGAAGACAACCATAAGATCAGGGTCTGTGGGGTCACAAAAGAGGGCAGCCTAACTTTTGTCTTAGAGGATCCCTTAAAAAGTCATTAAATCTGAAGGATGAGTGACTAGTGAAGGAAAAATGAGTGCAGGAAGGGTGGAAAGGATGTGGCAAATGCCCAGGTAAAAGGAACAGCAAGTTCAGAAACTGCAGAAAGTTATGGAGTCTAAGAAACTTTGAGCAATTCTGTTACTTTCCCAGGGCAATTGCAGGATTCTATGACCTAATAAAAATCTATGCACATGTACTATGAATGGCAACTCGCCATATAATTTGTAATGAATAAGTGTAGACGTGGACCTACTGGTCACTTAAGCAAAGGAACAGGAAGGGTTGTTTCGAAGAGGAACTTTGTGTGAGACCTTCTGTGACTTACACGCTGGGTCCTGGAACCTCGGCCCAGATCCTCTACACTAGTTGTGCAGAGTCCACGTGGGTGAACTGAGAGTGGTAATGTTACCTTAATGGCCAATCTCACTGGCCTTTCAAAGTGACTGTTGGAGGATTGGCAGCTGCCGTGTCCAGAGGCCTATTCCTGTCTCTGATTGGATGACAGGTGCAGACTGCCCTCCCTCTTCTTGGTACTTTCCCATAGGGGACTCATTGTTTGGCAAGAGGTTGCTTGGCTTCGTCCAGCTGAGCTGACTGCTTTATGGTAGTGAAGCAGGGTCACTGTGCTAGGACTGCCCTCCGTTTCCACCTGTTACTCCCACTTCACCGCAGACAGCGCAGGATTGCCCCAGTTGCTCATCCAAGTATGTCTTGAGACTGGGCTGTGGGCTGGCACTGCTGCCCACAGCCCAGCCTCAGCCTACAGATGAGAAAGTGCACAAGTTTTCCACGTGAAAGTTCCCTTTAGAGGAGTCAAAGGAGAAAAGAAAGTCACTGCTAATATTCTGAATTTAGGAGCCACTTATCTTGGCAATGATCTAAAGTTCTAGGAAGTAAGTAACTAATGTCAGTTTACTAAATGTGGGAGAGTGAGCCATAACCTCAGACACCTACCTGCCTCAGAGTGACCCTCAGCAGTCTGTGGACAGATGCCTTGACATGCATTGCAAAGCGTGCCTCTTGCTGGAAGGAGACTCCCATGAAGTCAAGGCAAACAATTTTGAGGCAAGTACTGGGCAATCTCAAGGGAGGGATGTATTTAATTGTATCATCACTTTTAAGAAGCAGTTTAACTTGAATTTGTTGTGTAAGTCATGATTTAGTTAAACCTAATTTGCCACTATAGTACTGTTATTTGATGAATTTATTTTACTATACTAATGTATTTCATAATAACACAAATTATTAGTACTTCAAAGTAATGATGTCTGACAGTACTGAGCACATTGCACTGAGTATTTATGTGAATTTAAGCCCCAAACACCAGAGTCTCTCAGATAGTAAGTGACCAGAGGATACAGAATATGCTAATTAATTATAATACTATAAAATGAGTACTAATTTTTAACTACCAGAAACCTAAGACTTCAGAGAGATCATAAAAAAAATGAACAAATTTCTTTTTCTCTATTTCTTTTCTTTTCTTTTCCTTTTTTTTGAGACAGAGTCTCACTGTGTCACCCTCAGTAGAGTGCTATGGCATCACAGCTAACAGACTCTTGGGCTTAAGGGATTCTCTTGCCTCAACCTCCCAAGTAGCTTGGACTATAGGCACCCACCAAAATGCTTGGCTTTTTTTTTGTTGTTGCATTTGTCATTGGTGTTTAGCTGGCCTGGGCTGGGTTTGAACCCACCAGCATCAGTGCATGTGGCTGACACTGTAAGCATTGTGCTACCGGAACCAAGCCATGAACAAATTTCTTAAAAGATAACATCTACCAAGGCTCACTTAAAAGGAAACAGATAACCTGAAAAATCCTATATCTATTAAAGAAATTGAATTTATAGTTAAAATACTTCATACAAAGATGGTAATTATCATGCTAAGCCACAGCCTTAACCTAGCCCTGGCCCCGGGGCCCCAAACACTTGTTATTGCTCAAGTCCACTTAAATGTAATTATCATGGGAAGCCAGGCTCTAACCCTAGCCCTCACCCTAGGGCCACAAACCCTCCTTGTCTTGCATGTTGCCCTGACTTAAATTATTATCTGAAGCCATGCCCTAATCCTCAGCCCTCAGCCCTGAATCCTGAAGAGGAGTCTCAGGGAAACTTGCCCTTTCCCCCTAGGTTGGTTTGCTGAAAAGATCAACTCACAGTTATAGTAGATTCATAAGAGAAAAGGTTATTTCGAAATACTATGTGCATGGAGGGGGCGGTGGGATAGGGAACACAAGAATGATTTCCCAAAATCTCAGTGATAGTCAGTGGCTTTTAAAGATACCTTTTAGAAGGTAGTAGGGAGAGAAACTAGAAGGTATATGTGCAGCAAGTGGTTGCTATGGGGGGATGGGTAGATTGAGGGAAAACAAATTGATTTGTGAATTAACCTGAGAGACAGGTATTGTGCTTCAAATGACCTTATCACAGTTCTATTAGCATGTGATAAGCAGTCTAGCAGCCCTTTAAGATAAAGGAAAGTCTTCATTCAAAGTTCTGTAATTATGGTGGCACCTGTGGCTCAAAGGAGTAGGGTGCCAGCCCCATATGCTAGAGGTGATGGGTTCAAACCCAGCCCTGGCCAAAAGCTGCAAGAAAAAAAAAAGTTCCCTAATTATGAATAGCCTTTAATTCAAAATAATCTTTTTTTTTTGAGACTGTTAGATAATTGCACAAATTCATCTCCCTATCCTGATTATCCACTGAAAAGCTCAAACTTATGGCCCGCCCCCTACGGCTCTTCGCACCAGACCAGTAACACCTTATTGACTGTTCCACTATCCTGTCACCTCCCCTAACTGAACCTACATAAGGTACCCTTGCCTTTTGTTCCCTCTCTTCTCCTCTTCTCTTCTCTCTCTCTCTCCCCCCTTCTCTCTCTCTTCTCTTCCTCCATTTCTCTTTCTCTCTCCCCTCCTCCTTAATGCTGCTCTGCAGCTTCCCCAGACAATAAAGACCTTTCGTACAAGCCTTGGTGTTCTGTGAGGTTTATGCCAGTTGAGTGCCCCCCTTTCAGAGACAGAGTGTCATTTTGCTGCCCCCAGTAGAGTGCTATGGCTTCATAACTCACAGCAACTTCAGACTCTTGAGCTCAAGCAATTCTCTTGACACAGCCTCCCAAATAGTTAGGACTATAGGCACCCACCACAACCTAGCTACCATTAGAGATGTGGTCTCACTCTTGTTCATGCTGATCTTGAACCCATGAGTTCAGGCAATCCACCCACCTTGACCTCCCAGAGTGTTAGGATTATAAGCGTGAGGCATGGCACCTGGCCTAGTTCTCCATTATTATACTTTAAGAAGCTAAGGAAATTTCACTCCAAAATATGATTCTTTGGTATAAAAAATATTTTAAGGCTGGGCAGCACCTGTGGCTCAAAGGAGTAGGCGCCCATATGCTGGAGGTGGCAGGTTTAAACCCAGTCCCTGCCAACAACTGCAAAAAATATATATATATTTTAAGGCTTGGTGCCTGTGGTTCAAGTGGCTGAGGTGCCAGCCACATACATCTGAGCTGGCAGGTTCAAATCCAGCCTGGGCCCGCCAAACAACAATGATGGCTGCAACCAAAAAATAGCCAGGTATTGTGGCAGGCCCCTGTGATCCCAGCTACTTGGGAGGTGGAGGCAAGAGAATTGCTTGAGCCCAGGAGTGTTATGAGTTGTGATGCCATGGCACTCTACCCAGGGTGACAGCTTGAGGCTCTGTCTCAAAAAAATTTTTTTTTAAATTAAAAGGCCATTTTTTATTAGAAAGCACTGTCCTCTCCTCCGTAAAACCTGAGTAACCTGATTTAGAATCAGAAAAGCCTACTGACTTTCTTTTTGCATATGAATAGACCTGGCCCTAAGGTCATTTGAAGCAGGAGACCTGTCTCAGATTAATCTACAATTCAATCTATTTCCACCTATCTATACACATCCTCCCAGCAACCACTTACTGCACCTATACTTTCCACATTCTCTCTCTCCTCTCTTCTAAAAGGCATCTTTAAAAGTCACTGACCATTACTGAAACTTTGGCTAAACCATTCTTGTGGTTCCCACCATGCATGTGGTTTTTGGAAATAAACCTTTCTCTTATTGATCTATGAGGGGATCATGGAGAAACTTGCCCTTTTCCCCTAGATTGGTTTGCTGAAAAGATCAACTCACAGTTACAGTAGATTAATAAGAGAAAGGTTTATTTCCAAATACCATGCACATAGGGGGAACCACAGAATGTTTTCCCAAAGTCTCAGTGATAGGCAGTGGCTTTTAAAGATGCCTTTTAGAAGGGAGTGGGGAGGGGAGAGAACCCTGTTCTCCTGTTCTCCTAGTGAGAGAGGATACTGGAGAAGAGAACAGGTCTAGGAGAACAGGTCTTCTCAAGGAGACCATAAGGATACACCTGCGGGGTCCTCTCCATGGTGACTCAGCTCTTGGGAATTTGTAAACTTAACTTCCTGGAACTTGGAAATTTCCACTTCTGTGAAATCCTGTAGTTCTGTGGGGGCTGGACTAGCATTTCCCACTTGATTAAAACTGGCCAAAGAGTAAGGTATCTGTGGGCTGAAACTTTTTGACTAGAGATAAAAAGAGAAAGACCAAGTCAGTCAAGGAGTGGAGCCATTTGGAATTCTATACCATAAGCTCCTGGCTGGTGAATAAAGCCCTTCCTCTTATAAACATGGTGTTTGGAAACATGCTCTTTCTCTCCATTGGGCCTCATCTTCCTGCAACATTTTTGGTTCTCTGACTGGGAAGCGAGATCACCCTTGAGAGAACATGCACCTGATAGTTGCTGCCAAGCCTCTGGACACCCATGTGGGGGCCCCTGGATGGCCTTGGCAATGTGAACCACTGAGCACATCAGAGAGGCAATTTTGCCTCCCTGTGTGGACGCCTGGACTAGGCAGAGAAAGGACCCCATAGTGGGTCTTCAAGGGGTCAAACACCAGGAGGAACTGGCATCCAGGAACAGGTACCTACACAGGGAGATGTCTAAGGCAAGATACAATCAATCTGGAGTTTCCACCATTTGGGTGGAAGCAGGGGTCTGATCAACTCCTGGGGCATTAGATCACCAACTGGTGTGGTGAAAGTTGTATGAGATTGTGTGAATGTAGTGTGACTGAGAGAACTCTGAGGGTGGAGTTGGACCTCCTTTCACAGGGCTTAGGGGAGTGTTGCCTCCTATGGCTAAGTGGCAGTTCCAGTGGGAAATGGAAGCTGCCCAGGTTAAGAAATGGGTTGGGGGCTTGGCGCCTGTGGCTCAATGGGCTATGGCACCAACCACATACACCTGAGCTGGCAGGTTTGAATCCAGCCTGGGCCCACCAAACAACGATGACGGCTGCAACCAAAAAATGGCCAGGCGTTGTGGTGCGCGCCTGTGGTCAAAGTTACTTGGGAGGTAGAGGCAGGAGACTCACTTGAGCCCAGGAATTGGAGGTTGCTGTGAGCTGTGATGCCACAGCACTCTATCCAGGGTGATAGCTCAAGGCTCTGTCTCAAAAAAAAAAAGAAAAAGAAAAAGAAATGGGTTGGAATTGTGTGCATGTGAGTGCTTGGAGAATGACTGAGACAGATAACATTAGGTGGGGTTTCACACACACACACCCCACCTTTCAAAGGGTGAAACGATAGTGTGAGTGGCCTCTTCTTCCCTGCTCCAACTTTGCCCCCTGGCTATTCTGAAAGTGGAAGTTCTAGGTTTTCTGCTTTCTATCTCAGACACAGGTTTAGTCTTTGGTGGTCACATGGCCATGTGAGACTTGGGGGCAAAATGAACAGACATCAGAAAGGATGACTGTGTTGTGCTTTTATTACTAGAATTTCTTCAGTGAGTCCTTGGTTTGGGGGATTTGAGAATTGAGTCCATGGGCCACAAATCAATAATAAAATTGTATTTTGTGAGATGAAGGGGCATGCAGAGAGAGTGGAGAGTGCCAGAGCTACTGGCAGGGGGGAGGAGGCCCAAGTTGGAGGTTTCCTGCATGGGTCCTTTGTCTAGGGGTTAAAAAAAAATTGGCCCTGAGAGATATTTCCACCAGGAATTGGTAGATGGAAAAATACCTTTACAAAATGAATGGGTGTTCTAGCGAATGAATGCAGCCCCTCAGCTTGGGCAAGGTTATTAGGTCTTTGCTGTAGTTTTTGTCTGGGGAGGGAATTAGGGTATGTGCTCCCTAGTCACTGTGGAGCCATCCAAAATGTTCAGGGCTACTTTGTTCATGACTTTGCTAGGGATCAGAGGGTATAGCCTGCAACATGTTTGGGCCTGGAGATCAGAGTCTGATGTCTGAGCTCACCTGAGCCTGAAAAATGAGGGTTCCCTCTCCAGCCCTGAGTGGGAAAATCCTTTATCAATGTTATATTTTATAAAATGTTTCTCATTTATAAAATGTAATAATTTGGTTGTTTAAACTGTTGGGAAACCTGAGTCTTTGTCAAAGAAAAATATTCTTGACTTTTAAACCTTCTAATTATCAGTTTGGCTGAGTGAATGATTACTTCATAGTGAACTATGATCCTGTTTTGTGGGAAGTGGGCTTTTGAGAGAGAAATTAGACAGCAAGGAAAATGACATTGTGTAAGGAAAGAATCTTGGGTGATAAATTTTGTCCTGAAACAGAATTGTTGTTTAAAAGAGTGAAAGGCAGGGCAAAAGTTAAAGAAAATTTAGAATGTCTGTAGATTGTCTGTTCAGGTTAAATGAAGTTCTTAAAAGGGAATTTGTGAAGGAGTTTACATGTGATTCAGTTGACAATGTATATCCTTTTAAATATTTTGGCTTATAATCTTGTGTGAACAAATGTTTTAAGCCTTTAATATTTGACAAACCTTCCAAAATCAAAATTCTAAATTTGGGGCTTGGTGCCTATAGCACAGTGGTTGTAGCACTGGCCACATGCATGGAGGCTGGTGGGTTCAAACTTGGCCTGGGCCAAATAAACACCAATGACAACTGCCAAAACAAAACAAAACAAAAAAACTCTAAATTTGATCTTTTTGAAATATTAAGACCACTGAAAACCCGAGAAAAATAAATTAGACTTATTTGACTAATTAAAAATGTATAGGAGGGCTCATCAAGTAAGGCACTGGCCCCATATACTGAAGGTGGCAGGTTCAAACCCGGCCTTGGCTGAACCGCAAAACAGAAATATAGCCAGGCATCATGGCAGGTGCCTGTAGTCCCAGCTACTCAGGAGACTGAGGCAAGAGAATCGCCTAAGCCCAGGATTTAGAGGTTGCTAAATCTACCAAGGGCAATAAAGTGACACTCTGTCTCTACCAAAAAAAAAAAAAGTGTGTAGGAAACATTGTCACATATGAAATGGTAATTAGTTTTGTGTGGGTTATGGTTATATATATATTCCAATATTATAAAACATTGGTCTGTCCTAATGTACATTGGTGGTAATAATTTTAATCCATTTTTTTTACAAAAGGTATTTTTTGTAACTGGCTGAGTCTAAAGTTTGTTGTAATAAAAAAAAATCAAGAAAGAAATATTAAGAGAGGCTGATGAATTCTCTAGAATTCAAATTCCTGATGTCTTTGGCAATTGAGTATCTTTGGACTAAAAGCAGACTTTTAGAACTTTAATTGGAAAGTTAACAGGTCTATGAGTGTTTTTAATCTAACTTTACTCTGAACAGAAATCTGTTATGTGGAACTGGGCTAGTTTGTTATGGCTTTTTTGTTTGAAATATTACTGATTCTTTCTGTGTTCTGATTTTCAGAAGTTAAGAAAACCATTTTCTGTCTTTTGACCTATTTGTAGCTTTTCAAGCAATGTATGTACTTACAGGCAGAATTTGAAACATGTTTTTTTTTTTTTTCTCTCTCTCTCTCTTTTTTTTTTCTCTCTCTCCCCCTTGATATCTCTAGAATTTGAAAGCCATTTGTAAGTATTCTTAATTTCTAACAATACAATTATTTGCATAAGTTCAATAAGAATCTGTTTTGTTCCTTAGGACATGATGAAGGTACTGGTTATTTTACCAAGGCTTTGCCTGGAATAGCATTTCCAGAGGTGTCCAGGCTGAATTAAGGAATTAAGGTTGACTTTATAGGGCCAATAAAAAAGCCCTTTGGAAAAACTGGCCAGATACCCATCAGTAACATTTCCTGATCTGTGTTAAGTAACAAAGGTCACTTGCTGACAGGGCTGGGAATCAAAATGTGCTTGGGACCCTCAAGAGAAGAGGAATTTACCCAATGCATACAGGATCAAATGGCACAGATGAAACCTGGGCTTGTGTAAGGCTTTCAAGTCTAACCTTAGATTCCTTATAAAGGATTCCAGCAAAGCCAGTTTTAAAGGAAAGGACAGCCTAGATGGCTAATAATTATTCTTACTGCATTTTATGCAAATAATCAGATCCGGTAGACTGAAGGTATAGTTTATTTTGGCAACTAAGTTAGTTCTGCTATAATTTGTCTTTAGTAAAAGGAGAAATTGGAGAGAGAAAAACAGTTCAAAGAGAAAAGAGGCCGTGACCCACCTGTATGAAATGTCAGCCTTGTCCTGCCAAACAACAAAAAATCCTGTCAAACAACAATGACAACTACAACCAAAAGTAACCAGATGTTGGCTACAGTGGGTGCCTGTAGTCCCAGCTACTTGGGAGGCTGGGGCAAGAGAATCACTTGAGCCTGGGAACTAGAGGTTGCTGTGGACTGTGATGCCGTGGCACTCTACCAGGGGCAACATGGTGAGACTCTGTCTCAAAATAAATAAATAAACAAACAAACAAATGCCATCCTTGTCTGTAATGTCAACTCACAAATTGAGACATAACTGTTTTATTAAACTAATCTGTTATGTGGGACTAAGAGACTGGCCAAAGAGTATAGAATTATATACAATAGTTATATTTACTCTGAAGCCTTAAGACTCAAGAAAGGTTGCCTGTTGGCTACACTGGAAAAATTTGTGCAGTATTAAATGTTATCTGCTGTGTCTATATAGGTACCTCAGGAAAAATTAAAGCCTAAAAGAGAATTGGAATTTCTCAGTAAGTGGTGTAACTGTAACACTGCATCCTACTGCACCTAATCCATATACTCTGCTGAGTCTGCTGCCAGCAGAAGTCAAATGGTTCACTTTCCTGGATTTAAAAGATGCCTTTTTCAGTATAAGACTGGCTCTGGAAAGCCAGAGGCTGTTTGCTTTCCAGTGGGAGAGACCAGACACAGGAACTGCACTACAGTATACATGGACCAGGTTACATTGCCACAGGAGTTCAAAAACTCACCCATAATTTTTGGAGAAGCACTGGCTAGTGACCCCCAGAAATTCCCAGCTGAAGAATTAGGTGTGTGCTGCTACAATATGTCGATGACCTCTTCTTAGGACACCATAACCAGGAGGACTACTGTGTTGCATGAACGGAGTCGCAAGAGAACAAAAGCTTTGCCCCAGATGCAAACTTGCCCCTGTAATATTAAAGTAGCAAGAAGCGGACTACAGCTCAGGATGGCATGTAGCAAAACATCTTTATTTCTGGCCACCTTTTATACGCTAGTGGTCACGTACACATCTAATCAATAATCTAAAACATTTACTATTTCCTAACTTCTTCTATCTAATTTTAAACCTAATTGGTGACATCAAGTCTGCACAATAACAATTTTTTTTCTGCTTTACACTCTCTCTAAACATGCGTCAACCATTTGTGCAAGAAATCTAAATTAAAATCTAAAGCTGCAGGGGAACTAGTCTTTTTAACTTTCTATGTGCCTATCAAGTTAACTTCCAATGGATTTTATGACTCTGTTTACCTGCAGTGCTGAGAACTTTAGACTGTTAAGGCAAGATGTATTCAACACTTGCCAACCTCTGGACTGTATCTCCAAGCAGAAGGCTCTTAACCTCTGACCTCCTTGGGTCCTTGACTCTTAACCTCCTCCTCCTTAATGGCTGCATGACTTCAGAGTTTCTGTTCCTGGACTTTCACCTCAATGAGACAGCCTGTGATTGCCTCAGGGCAGTCCAGTTCTCTTGCTTTTACTGCATTAGCAAAAGTCATGTCAATCCATTTTCCCAGCCTCAATGGTGCACATATGTGGGTTTTTACCCACATTTCCTCTTTCTTTTTTCTGATGCATGGCATTCATATCAGTCATCATCAAAGCAAACACTTGAGCATAATGTTCATTTTCCTTCTAAGCATATCTCACCTTTCTGAAAATTACATACAAAATTAATCCAATTATTAAAAATAAAGCCAATAATCTCACAGAACTGCCAATTAATCCTTGAATTTTAGGCAAAGGATTCATTTGTTCAATACCATCAGTTATTCCTTTTAATATCTGATCTCCATCAATTTTTTGCAACTTATTTTCAAAAGTCAAATATACTTTATGCTGCAAATTCACAATTTCTTTAGTCAAATTATCATGATTTAACAAAAGTTTTTTAATCTTCTCCCAGGGAAACTTTGTTTTATTATACATTACAGGGGTAATACAAAAAGTTGTCATATTCCAATCACATGTTAGTCTAGCTTGTTTCTTTAAACGTACAAATTCATCTCCTAACATTACAACAGCTTGCTCAAGATCTGAAATTTCATTATACAATTCAGTATCTATCTGTTTTTGTGCAGTCCATAATTTCTCAGAGTTTTTATGCCAATCAGCCACAAAGTTCTGAGTTTTTATTCCTTGAGTTAGAGCAACACCTGCTGTTGCAGCATTTGCTGTCACGCCTATAATTCCCAAGATGGCTGCAATCAAAATTCCAATGAATCGTTTGCTTCTTTTCAAGATACGATCAGCTAGCAACTGAAGCATAGTCAAAGCTGGAGACTCTTCCCATGGATGATTCAGGTGCACTGGCATCCAGACACCTGTTCTGGCTCTCAGCAAATGCAACTGTTCTTTTTCAGGGTTAAAACTCACAGATTGGTTAATACAAGTAAATAACTGAAATGTGGCACAAAATATTTCTCCTGTTTTTTCATTCCAAATTAATATTTCCTTTTAACCAGACAAATGGTAGCTGTAAATATGCTTGTATATGCCTCCTTTCCTGGAACCAAAACTCTATTCCATATGGTAGAGGAGTGGTGGTGTAATGATAATATAATCCAACAGTCCAAGCTTTCAGAGGTTATAAAGCTGCAGCTACTTTCCACAAATGATTTTGCTTAGGATATCCTTAAATTCCTAGTTCCTTAAAAACCTACATCAGTCCAACTCATAGAAGTTAACATTTGTATACTTACTTTCTCTTTGTCAGTGGGGTAAGTATGTTCAGGGAAATGGAAACTTATTGGAGTTTTAGTGTTATCCAACAAGGTTGCCTTAGGACCCCAGTCAAACACCTCACCTTTACAGGTGTTGGTGAGAAAGTATACTGTATTCCTTACAGGATGGAAGTTCTAAATCTGTTGGAACATACCCAGGAATAAACCTAGAGATGGAATTAGCACTTCACATATATATTTCTCTCTTAACATCTCCATGAGGAGAAGGTTAATCATAATGACTTAACGAGAATAGAATGTTGATACTGCTGACCAAAGCATATTGGAAAGCCTGTTACTCCTGTAACATAATTAGTGATTACCATGCCTTCTTCTTCAGGTTTGAATGACCCTCAGGTATCATAGGGGCCAGGGAGCCACACAGAATCACTAACATAAATTGGCACAGTTGGTTCTGTCCAACTAACCCCTTGCAAAAGCGGAGGATTAGGAACATAAGTCCAGTAATGATAATCTTCTCCTTTAGCAGTGGCAATAACCAAAGCAAACATAGCCAGAAACAAATTGACAGGTGTTACCTTACAACGTCTTCTTCATAGGCTATTAGTTGCCACAGCTCCCAATCTCTGCAGTTGTTCCAAGGTCACCATTCCTGGATTGGGGTTCATTGTCTTTTTCTTCTTTCTTCTCAGTTTCTTGTGAGTTAGAGACAGGCATCGGAATCTTGTTGTCATGCCACCTACTTCCATTGGCATCTCTGACATTTTTCTCATGGGATGTCTTGTCATGAGGATGGGGTCTTAATTTGATGTTTTTATCTGGAACCCAAAAGTTATGGTTTCCTGTAGAAACATAAACAAACCCTCTTCCCCACTTTATTACCATAGCTGGAAGCCACTCATTCTTAACAGCATCTTTGTAATAAACAGGTTGGTCAATAGGTGGTGTTGTCACCACAATCCAATGTTTAAGGGCTGGTGTCTCATTTTCTTCATTCAAATTTTTAAAAATGTAAAGTGAATAAGGCTGAGGATATTCTATTTCTTGGGGTAGTATACTGCCCTTCCCCCTTTTGTTTTATCAATATATCCTTTAATATTCTATTCTGTCTTTCTATTATTGCTTGTCCTGTGCTATTTCCAGGAATTCTTGCAATGTGGTTAATTTAATGTAAATTTTTAAAATCTTTACATTTGTTAGAAATATAAGCAGATCCATTATCTGTTTTAATGGTATCAGGCTTTTTCATTACTGCAAAAGTTTCTAATAAATGAGTAATAACAGCATCAGCTTTTTCTGTAGCTAGTGCTATAGCTCAAGAAAAGTGAGAATATGTATTGACTGAATGATCAATATATTTAGTTTTTCTAAATTTTGGAAATTGAGTTATATCCATTTGCTAGATTTGATTTGATTTTAAGCCTCTCGGGTTAACTCTTTAAGGTAAATGTGGTGCCACCATAGGCTGGCAGGTTGGACAAGATCTAATTATCGCTCTAGAAGAATGCCAGGATATCTCATGTTTTTGTTTTAGAGACTTGGCATTAGAGTGATGTACTTTATGCTCCTGTTGAGCAGAAAGAACTGAGCCAACCCATTGGTCAATTGCATGATTTCTTTCTGACAAAAGCCTAGGTAGACCTGAATGAGCTCTTATATGAGTTATATACAAAGATTGTAATCAGGCTCTTATTAAATTTTGTCACTGAATAAACAATTGATTCAATTTTATGTTAGAGTCTGAGAGAATAACAATTTTTATTTTTTGACCAACTATTGTAGAATAAATTGAATCGCTTATTATGTTAAGGGAAGTCTCTTTATAATCTGTTAACAGCATTACAATAGCAAATAATTCTGCTTTTTGTACTGACTTGTATGGAGATTGTTTAACCTTTTGAATGTTAGGCCCCATATAACTGGCTATGCCTTGTTTATTGGCATTTTGAATAAAAAGTTAATGCATCACCGATTGGTTCATTTCTAATTATTTTAGGTAAAATCCAATTAGTATTTTTAAGAAATTGAATTCTTTTATCCTGTGGGTAATGGTTGGCTATGATTCCTAAATAATCAGAAAGTGCTATTTGCCATTCTCTATTAAAATTAACAAATTATTAATTTGAGAGTTTGTTACAGGAACAATAATTTTCTCAGGGTCAAAACCTATTAATTGTCTAAATCTTTGTCTCCCTTTAAGAATTATTGTCACAATTTTATAAATATAAGTTTCCACTTTTTTAGTAGCCTTATTATGTAAAAAACACCATTCTATAATAGCTTTATTCTGAGCTTATAAACCTGAAGGGGAATGGCTGGAAGGAAAAATATATAAATGGAATTGCTCTATTTTTTCAAGTCGATCAAGTCGAGACTACTGGATATGTTGTTCTATCCATTGTATTTTTTTTTCAAACTCTGGGGTTAATACCCTGGGGCTTTTAAAATCTGGATTTCCTTCCAAGGTAGAAAATAAATGCTTTAAGGTATATGTTGGAATTCTTAAAGTTGGTTTAATCTAATTTATATCTCCTAATAATTTTTGAAAATTATTAAGAATCTTTACAGAGTCTCTTCTAACTTGTACTTTTGTGTGTGTGTGTATATATATATGTATAATTTGTACTTTTTGAGGAATGATTTCTTGTTTAGTGATTTTATATCTTAAATATTCCCAGGGGTCTTTATTTTGTATTTTATCTTGAGAAATTACTAATCCATATTGTTTGTAATTGTCTTGTATTGCATTAAACATCTGATCCAACTTTAATTTATCAGCATGAGCTATTAAAATATTATCCATTTAATGCAGACACAGTTCTTCAGGAACCATAGCTCTTACAGTTTCTAAAGGTTGGTCTACAAATAACTGACACAAGGTAGGGCTATTTAACATGACTTGATGAAGTACTTTTCAATGATAACATTTGGCAGGTTTTTCTGAATCTAAGGATGAAATTGTAAAAGCAGATCTCTCAGCATCCTTAGGATGCAGGGGAATGGTAAAAAAATAATCTTTTAAATAAATTATTATTATAGAATAATTTTTTAATTTTAGGAATTAAATCTGGGTTTGGTATTCCAGGCTGTAAAGTCCCCATAGACACTATGATGGCATTAATTTGTCTTAAATCACTTTTCTGATTTTTCTTCTTCTTCTTCTTTTTTTTTTTTTTGTAGAGGCAAAGAGTCTCACTTTATTGTCCTTGGTAGAGTGCTGTGGCATCACACAGCTCACAGCAACCTCCAACTCCTGAGCTTAGGCAATTCTCTTGCATCAGCCTCCCAAGTAGCTGGGACTACAGTTGCCCGCCACAATGCCTGGCTATTTTTCTATTTTTTTCAGGTCAGCGGAGGCCGGGTTTGAACCCACCACCTTTGGTATATGGGGCCGGTGCCCTACTCAATAAGCCACAAGCACTGACCTCTGATTTCTTTCTTTCTTTTTTTTTCTTTCTTTTTTCTTTTCTTTTGTTTTTATTTATTTATTTTTTTTTTTTTTGAGACAGAGCCTCAAGCTATCACCCTGGATAGAGTGCTGTGGCATCACAGTTCACAGCAACCTCCAATTCCTGGACTCAAGCGAGTCTCTTGCCTCTGCCTCCCAAGTAGCTGGGACTACAGGCACCTGCCGCAATGCCTGGCCATTTTTTGTTTGCAGCTGTCATTGTTGTTTGGTGGGCCCGGGCTAGATTCGAACCCGCCAGCTCAGGTGTACATGGCTGGTGCCTTAGCCCATTGAGCCACAAGCACTGAGCTTCTCTGATTTCTTTTTAATGACAAAAACAGGGTTATTCCATGGGTTTGATGATGGTTGAATATGTCTGGCTTCAAGTTGTTCTTGAACTAAGGAATTTAGCACTTCTTTTTTCATGACTAAGCAGTCACTGTTTAACCCATATAGGTTTATTTGTTTGCCATTGTAATGGAAGGGCAAAGCACTGAACAGAAGCCTCTATTGAAAATCCTCATGAAGAGTAGGCAAGCCTAGAACTGTTTTATCATTGCTCATCTTCACAACCTCTGATTTCAACCTCTGGGGTTGGAATAGTTGGATTATAGCCCGTATTAAACATAATGTTCATAACCTCTGTTTTCAACCTCTAGGTTTGGAATAGTTGTATTATAGCCCATATTAAACATAATGTTCTGAGCTGGTTGGGAAATAGTTGGAACCCACTGTATCTTTTGGTATTGGACCAAAAATGCCTGTAGAAAGTTTTTAAAGCAAGTTTCCTGGACTTATTTTCTCATCATTTAATACCAGTAAACCTAATGCTGCACTTCCTTGAGTTGCATGAAAAAGATTTTGAACATGCAATTGTATTACTTTTGTTGATTGTTCTGATTCATCTGGGCATGGGCTACACTGTTGCTGACTGGAAACTGTGTTTGTGGGCTTGGGTTGTTTGTCTGTGGGCCTTGAGCTGAGCCCAGATTCTCATTTTCTGAATTAATAGAGGTTGTGGAATTTGATTCCTTTTTTGTGGGAAATAATTTCCCATCTTTGTCTCTAAGTGATCAACATTTATTGGTCCAATGTTTACCTTTGCCACACGGTGACAAATTCCCAGTGCCTCTAACTTTGTCACTTGAGCAGTTTCACTTTTGGTTTTACCACAGTCAGCTCTGATGTGTCTCAACTTGCCATAGTTAAAACATTTAGGTTTAAGTTTTGTTGCTTGCATGTCAGGTGCTATTGCAGTAGCATTAAACTGAGCTTGAAAAGTTCCTGAACCAACATCTCTGCAAACCCTTAGATATTGCTCAATGGTCACATTTTTCTGACTTCTCAATGCTACCAATGCCTGTTTACAATCAGAATTCACATTTTCAAATGCTAATTGCTACAAAAGTATCTGTCGCTCTTCAATTCCTGGTATAGACTTCTCAATTGCCACTTGCAATCATGCAACAAATTCTAAATGTTGTTCATTATTTCCTTGAATTATTTTTGTAAAAAATTGTCTTATACCATCTTTTTCTTTTAGTCTTTGCCAGGCTCTAATGCAGACATTTTTTTTACTTGTAATAACACTTCATGAGGAAGATGCAATTGATTATCAATTGAGGCTTCATCTCCAGATCTCATCATATGACTAACTGGGACCCCAGAGGCATGATGTTGTAGATTAGCCTCTTCTAACTACCAGGGTTTAAACTGTAAAAACTGACCAGAACTTAAAGTAGATTGGGCTAAAGTTTCCCAATAATCAGGTAGAAAGATATGATCAGTACAATATGAATGTAAAACTCCAATTACAAAGGGAAAAGTTGGCCCATATGCATATACCATGTCTTTCATTGTTCTAAAAAATTTTACTTCAACCAGTGCATGATGAGGTGGACCAGGGCGTCCATCCTCCTGAATATGCCTGAAGACTGGAAAAACATTAGCACTAGACTCTTTAGTG
Source organism: Arctocebus calabarensis (assembly GCA_963573935.1). Classification (NCBI taxonomy): domain Eukaryota; kingdom Metazoa; phylum Chordata; class Mammalia; order Primates; family Lorisidae; genus Arctocebus; species Arctocebus calabarensis. Next base: position 33,986 of record CAUYON010113832.1, read on the forward strand.
TCTAACTGATTAGTTCTTACTGAATCTTCATTGGCTACAGTAAGCTCTGAAATGTCTAAGGGAAAATAATATCTAGCAATAAATTTAGTATCTGGTGGACTGGGCCATACTGAATAAATGCTTGATGGGACATTTGGATGCCAAGGTCCATCCCTCCACCACAGCAGACCAGGGTGGGGGGCAAGGGTAAGGGAGGTCAGTATGGTGGTATTGCATCTTTACAAGATCCTGCTTTAGAGTCTGCCCTAGAAAAGAGTATTTCATCTCCTTCTTTTTGTAAAAATGAAAGCCTTTGGTTTATTGTTTGAAGACCTTTAGCCATTACTTTTTTTAAATGCTCAAATTCAGCCTCCTTAATTTTAGTCTCTTCTATAGTTTCAACTAAGTCTGGGCAGCTGTCTGCATTGCTATCTAAACTAATGAGAGCTCCCACATACTTCTTAGCACTTTTGATGGGCTTACCTGGCTCTGGGTCCAGCATAACTGGATTATCATACTTGGGCTCCCCAGGCTTCTCCAGTTCCCTTTCCACCTCTGTCACAAAGTGTGGAGGTGGGGGAAGAGGCTCGTCAGCCTGTTACTCTGGCCCTGAGGAAGCTTCAGAGCATGATTGAAAAGGCTGTAATGCCACTTCTACCAGTGAATAAGCTCCCCAAACTTCCCTGCTAATGAAATCTCCTTTCTCATGAGCAAGAGGCAGCACTCACCTTCATATTCAACTGTACTTTTCTCTCAGGTGAAAACCAATAGCAATGTTTTATCCCTGTTCAAAATAATTCTCTCAAAGTACTAGTTTTTATAGGAATCTTAGTTGAGGTAATCAAAGATTTGAGTGTGGCAATATATTGATCTTCTAAACAAGCACTGAGCTGAATACTCATATTATTTCCCCCCATACTTCTTGCAATGCCTAGAATGTCCCACATACTCCAGTGTGTCAATAGAACTGTTCTGGTTACAGAGTTCTCAAGCTTACCTTAAAGAGGCTTTAGTGAAGATCTCTCCAGCACTCCCGAGGGAAGCGGCCATCCTCCAACTCGGTGTTTGGGAAATCCTCTGCTCTCTCACTTCTCCACTGTATCCTGCCGACTATGCCAATTATGTTGCATGAACGGGGTCATGGGGGAACAGAAGCTTTGCCCCAGATGCAAACTCACTCCTGTAATATTAAAGTAGCAGGAAGCAGACTACAGCTTGGGATGGCATGTAGCAAAACATCTTTATTTCTGGCCACCTTTTATACACTAGTGGTCACATACACACCTAATCAATGATCTAAAACATTTACAATTACCTCACTTCTTCTATCTAATTTTAAACCTAACTGGTGACATCAAGTCTGCACAACAACAAATGTTTTTCTGCTTTACATTCTCTCTAAACGTGCATCAATCATTTGTGCAAGAAATCTAAATAAAAATCTAAAGCTGCAAGGGAACTATTCTTTTTAACTTTCTATGTGCCTATCAAGTTAACGTCCAAGGGATTTTATGACTCTGTTTATCTGCACTGCTGAGACCTTTAGGCTGTTAAGGCAATATGTATTCAACACTTGCCAACCTCTGGATCGTATCTCCAAGCAAAAGGCTCTTAACCTCTGACCTTCTTGGCCTTAACAGCTGCATGACTTCAGAGTTTCTGTTCCTGGACTTTTACCTCCATGAGACAGCCTCTGTATATGCCTCAGGGCAGTCCAGTTCTGTTGCTTTTTTTGCATTAGCAAAAGTCATGTCAATCCATTTTCCCAGCCTCAATGGTGCACATATGTGGGTTTTTACCCCATACTACCAAGGCACAAACTGTCTTTTACGACGTCTAGAGTTATGTGGCTATAAAGAGTATAGGCGGAAGGCCCAGATCTGCCAGCAGCAAGTATGTTATCTAGAATTTATTATCCAGCAGGGGGAGAAGAATCTAGGCATGAAACAGAGGCAGGTCATTAATCAGCTTCCCAATCCCATGAGCCAAAAGCAAGTTCAGGAATTCTTAGGCATGGTAGGCTTCTGCTGCCTTTGGATTCCCAACTTTGCCATTTTGGCCAAGCCCTTATATGAAGCAACTAAAGGAGAGGAAGGAGAGCCCTTAGAAAGAAAACAAGAACATGCCTGCTCCCAGAAGACTGCACCTGCATTGGGGCTACTAGACTTGGCCAAGGCCTTTACACTGTATGTCTCAAAGAGAAAAAAGATGGTTGTGGGTATGTTAACCCAGCTGGTTGGGTTCTGTCCAAAACCTGTAGCTTACCTCTCTAAGCAGTTGGATGGAGTGGCAAAAGAATGGCCACCATGCTTACGAGCTCTAGCCACTACTGCTTTCCTTGTTCAAGAAGCTGACAAGCTGACTTTAAGGCAGAATCTCAGAGTGAAAGTACCCCACTCTGTGGTCACTTTAATGGACGCTAGGGGACATTTATGACTCACTAATCCAAGATTAACTAAGTACCAAAACTTAATGTGTGGCAATTGATGCATAACAATAGAAGTATGCAACACCATGAACCCAGCCACACTCCTTCCAGTCAGTGGAAGAAAGACTGAGTATGACTGTATGGAAGTTATAGATAATTTGATTCTAGTAGGCTTGACTTGCATAACCAGCCTTGGACAAAAGGAAAATGGGACTTGTATGTAGATGGAAGCAGTTACATCAGTGGCAGGCTGGGTATGCAGTGGTCACCTTAACAGAGACTGTAGAAGCTATGCCTCTATCCCCAAGGAACATTGGCTCAGAAAGCTGAGTTAATTGCCTTGACTCAAACCTCAGGACTAAGTCAAGAGAAAAGTGTGAATATCTACACAGACTCCAAGTATGCTTTTCTGACTCCTCAAGTACACAGGGCATTTTACAAGGAGAAGGAACTATTAAATTCTGGGGAAAGGAAATTAAGTATCAACAGGAGATACTTCAGTTACTAGAGGCATGAACATCAATGAGAGGAGAGGAGCCAGAAAATGGAGGGAGGATGGATAAAGATGCCAGATGGATGAGTGGCAGTCCCCCAGCTTCTAGGAGCCACTGTGGTGACAGCCGTGCATGAGAACACTTATTTGGGATAAGAGTCTTTGGTGAAGTTGCTGGTCGGCACTTCTACATCTCCCACTGGCAGCCCTGGCCAGAACCATCAATCAATGGTGTTATCACCTGCAGCCAGTTTAACATGCACCAAGGACCAATGGTATCCCCAGGAATCCAGTCATATGGAGCAATACCCTTTGAGGACTTCCAGGTAGATTTTACTCAAATGCCCAGGTATAAAGTGAACAAATACTTGCTGGTGATAGTCTGCACATACTTGGAATAGGTAAAAGCCTTCCCCACCAGAATAAAAAGAACTCCTAAAGTAGTAAAAGTATTGCCCAGACAAATTATCCCATGCTTTAGATTGCTACTCTGGTTTAACTTTGACAATGGGCTAACAGAAATAGTGCAAATAAAAGCTAAAGCTTTGGGGGGAGGAGCCAAGATGGCAGTCTGTAGCCAGCTTTCCACAGAGGCTCCCGCCTAGAAGGAGAGTTAAAGGACAGAAATTTAGCAAATTTAGTGAGAAAGCCAATGGTTTGGATCTGAGCCAAAAGAGAAGGTCAAAGAACACACATCAACCCTGCTGGAGTGACCTGCGACCCCAAGGATACAAACAAAAGGTACAGAACACATCACCAAGCAGACGGGAGTCCCCCACCCCGTGAGAACAGCTTGCAGTATACTCCATACCTCCATACAAACAAGCGAGCAGAGTTCAGATGTCCTCCCACTCTATCCCACAGGAGAGACCCTCTAAAAACTGGACCTCCTCCCCCTACTAGGGTGCCATGGCCTCCTGCTAGGCATGAAACTGTATTAAACTGTATATGTTTTCTACCTGCAAGTTTGAACTCCTGGCACTCCCCTCCACTCTCACCCTGAGATCTAGAGGTCTGCCCCCCATGGAGTCCAGATTCTTGGACATTTTCTTGAGGGTTGTGGATGTAGTGCAGACTGTTACTGATCTGTGCTAATTTTCCAGCTCAGGAGTGGTGAGAGGAAAGTGAGCCAGGCTGCAGAGGGGGTCCCCTGAGGCACAGAGAGGCAGCTGCGGGAACAATGGCAGTGGGGCTCATACCCCTGGAGATGTTTTGATGAGACACTCCCAGTCTCTCTGGGCAGCCAGGGGAAGCTGGGTTGCTTCTCCAGTGGCAGCCACCGGCAGATTGGTCCTGCGACAGAGGCGCAGGACTCGAGAGTGAAGTCTATGCCTGAGGCGGTACTGGCTGGGGATTAGAATACACGTGCTGAGAAAGCCGGGCAGAGACTGCTTTACTTAGCTTCAGATGCACCTGGCCCTCAGGGGATGAAAGCTGAGACAAAGGGCTGGAACTCACAGACTAGGTCAGACCTATTAGCAACCCAACGTCTGATCCACAAGGGAAAAATTCTGGGAACTTCTTCTTTTCTACCAGCAACATCAATCAGGGACAGGGCTGGAACTGAGTGATTCGCCCTAGCCCCTATCAAGTACCGAGGTTGTCAGGCCTCACCTCCCCCTGCCAAACAGTGACAGAGACTGGTGGACTGGCTTAGGAGCCACAGAGACCACTACCCCTGTGACCAAGGCAGGCGCAAACCTTTGGAGCATTTGCTCATTGGAGGGAAGTGGATCACAGCTCCACAGGGTTACAAGAGACTGGGTGTGACAGAAAGGCAAGGTGGGGAAGGAGGCATCAACCTTCCCAGACTAATTTACTTGCTGGGGGGAGCCCTCTTGAGCTCACAGAGCACCAGAGCGAGGTATATTAGAGCTGCCAGCAGACTCCTGCTATATAGTTGCCAGAGACTTTTCTACTCTTTTATTTGAGGTTGGTGCTGGCTGGGACAATTGATTGGGACCTCTTCAAATGGGCCAATCACCCGAGGACTTTCCAAAGTGGTACACTGGGTGTGTAGTAGTGGGAAGGTTTGATTTTCCTTTTCCAACTTTTGTCTGTGGGGGGCATAGTGACCTAACTGCTGGTATTTCTCCACAGCTCAGACTCCAACACAGAGTAACTGATTCTCTAGGGTAAGACAGAGACCAGCTGAAAATAAGACAGAGCCACTTAACCCCACCACACCAAGAAGGCCCCCAGTTTCACAGGTAGTAGCACTGTACAGGTCCTTGGCAAAACTCTAGGGGAAAAAAAAACTCTAGGGGAAAAGGTACAGACACCAGTCCCAGCTTTTAGGCAAAGGACTGGTCAATCACTGCTCCTAGAACCCCCAACCCAACTTATCCTTATCTACTCATCCAGCAAAACAGTGCAAAATAATCATGGGGTGGAATCAGCAGAAAAGCTCTGGAAACATGAACAACCAGAGTAGATCAACCCTCCCCACCCAAGGAACAATTTGACAGACACAAATGACGATCCTATGCATAAACAGATGGCTGAGATGTCAGAAATCGAATTCAGAATTTGGATTGCAAACAAGATTAATAAAATAGAGGAAAAGTTGGAATTAGAAATTCTGGGAACATTACAAAAATTGTCTCAAGAAGTCAAGGAATTCAAAGACCAAATTACCAAAGATTTTGACACATTGAGACAAGAAATTGCAGTCCTCAAAGATCTGAGAAATAAAGTAGAATCCCTCAGTAACAGAGTGGAGCAAGCAGAAGAAAGGATTTCTGATATGGAAGATAAAGCTTTTGAACACTCCCAAACCTACAAAGAGCTAGAGAAATGGAAGGCAAAAATGGATCAGTCTCTCAGACAGCTTTTGGATAACTCGAAGAAAACCAATATTCATCTCATAGGGATACCTGAAAACAATGAAGTGGCATCACAGGGCCCAGAGTCTCTTCTTTATGAGATTATGAAAGAGAATTTTCCAGACATGCCAAGAGATTCTGAAATTCAGATAGCAGACAGTTTCAGAACCCCAGCACAATTCAACCTGAATAAGACATCCCTGAGGCACATCATAATTAAGTTTACTAAAGTTAATATGAAAGAGAAAATTCTGAAAGCAACCAGATGCAAGAAATCTATTACCTACAAGGGGCAGAATATTAGAATAACTGCAGATCTCTCTGATCAAATCTTTCAAGCTAGACAAGAATGGGTATCTACTTTTAATCTCCTAAAACAAAAGAACTTTCAACCCAGGATACTGTACCCAGCTAAACTGAGTTTCATCTACAATGGAGAAATTAAATACTTTAATGACATCCACATGCTGAAGAAATTTGCTATAACTAAACCAGCTCTCCAGGATGTTCTCAAACCTATCCTCCATAATAACCAGTGTCATCCTACACCATAAAAGTTTTCTCACCCAGAAACTTCTTACCAAATTCAAACTTCCACAGTGATGAAAGGATTTAAAATGTCCACTAGATTTTCTACAGATTTATCAATATGTTCTATTAATTGAACATATTGGATGGCTTAAATTGTCCTCTAAAAAGGCATAGGTTGGCTGACTGGATACAAAACCTCAGGCTAGATATTTGTTGCATACAAGAATCTGACCTTACCTTAAAAGATAAATCTAGACTCAAGGTGAAGGGATGGTCATCTATATTCCAGGCAAATGGAAAACAGAAAAAAGCAGGTGTTGCAATCTTATTCTCAGATACAATAGGCTTTAAACCAACCAAACTAAGGAAGGATAAAGATGGTCATTTCATATTTGTTAAAGGTAATACTCAATATGATGATATTTCAATTATTAATATTTATGTGTCCAACCAGAATGCACCTCAATTTATAAGAAAAACTCTAATAGACATGAGTAACTTGATTTCCTCCAGCTCCATAGTAGTTGGAGATTTTAATACTCCTTTAGCACTGTTGGATAGATCCTCCAATAAGAAGCTAAGTAAAGAAATTTTAGATATAAACTTAACCATTCAACAACTGGATTTAACAGACAACTACAGAACATTTCATCCTAATAAAATTGAATACACATTCTTCTCATCAGCCCATGGAACATACTCCAAAATTGATCACATCTTAGGTCACAAGTCTAACCTC
>CAUYON010113833.1:0-17537 GCA_963573935.1 Arctocebus calabarensis
GCAAAAATAAATATTGCTAGTTTCTAGGATGGCTGAATGTTTTCTAAACCAGAAATGGTTAGAAGGAATTTTATTGCACCAAGTCAATCATAAGCAAGCTTGCAGTTCACAGGCATTTTAACTCAAACTTGAGTCACACAGAAAACAGTCCACTGCAATAATATACAGTCTGTATCAAATAAGCTTCATCAGCATTATGGTTCAGGAAAACCTACTCTTGCCAGGTCAAGGCAGGGTCTGAGCTCAGGGCTACTGTGAAAATGAACTTGTGGGTTACCAGGAAACAGCATGAGGACTACACAGATGCCAGCATCCTGCTGCCAAGGAGCACAGAGGGCAAGAGCTCAAGATTTATCAGAGAGGAAATGAACTTGTACAATAGACAGATACACAGTAGTAAAAGGAAAGGGGGCTGGAATCAAGTTCAGCCAAAGCACCTAATGAAAACAAAAATTGCAGGTGAGCTTTGGTCAGTCTAAACATTTGTTCTTCAAAACATGTACTATCATAATATGATGAAGTTTCATAATTTCCAAGTCAAAATACAAATGATTCTCACTTCTGTACTTTTGCTTCTATTCTCTTATATAGAAATACATCTTTAGCTGTCAACATACAGCTAAAATGAGGGCAGGCAAAAGCTTACTTGGCCTTAAGTTTGACCTCAGCATAAGGCAAAATTCCCAACCAATCTGAAATTTATGTAGTTGCATTTCTTCATAGTTTTTTATTTGTAGTCATATTCTAACAAGAATTTGAAAACCTATGGTCTACTAAATTCTAAGTCTCCACTAGATCTTCAGCCTAAATTCATAACTGAAAGTTGTTAAAATACCTTCATTAAGAGAATGTATTAAACCTTTGTGTACGGTTATAATAAAATAAATCTTGTTTTAGACCAGCGGTTCTCAACCTATGCGTTGTGACCTCTTTGGGGGTCGAATGACCCTTTCACAGGGGTCACCTAAGACCATCCTGCATATCATATATTTACGTTACAATTCATAATAGTAGCAAAATTGTAGTTATGAAGTAGCAATGAAAATAATTTTATGGTTGGGGGTCACCACAACATGAGGAACTAACTGTATTAAAGGGTTGCAGCATTAGGAAGGTTGAGAATCACTGTTTTAGACCATGTGTGAAATGTTCATTTTCCATGGCTTTCAGATTTCATTCAAAATGTAGCTCCCTGGTAAAGTGACTCTTTACCTTTATGTATTGTGGGTTTGCTATACCATTGATAGCCCATCCAAATCGCCTACAGAGCTTTGTCAAAAATAAGAAAATCCTACATGATTATATCAAGCTCCTGAATCAAAATCTATGAGGAAAGCCAGAATCTGTTTTGTTTTTAAAGCTACTTCAGAGATTTGGGCACAAGCAGCCCAGCACTGGATGATTGGCCAGCATACTTTCCAGCTTCCACTATGACCTGCAAAAAGGTTCTGCCAAACTTGGCTTCTGTGCTTGAGCCATTCAGACTTCTTTCTCCCTGAGTCCCTCTGATTTAACCATCACCTACCCTTTCATGATCTGTTCATATCTTAACCTTTCACTCCAGGCTTTACCCACCGTGGCATTCTCCAGGTTCTCAACCCCATGAAGAATTTAGCTCTGAAATTTCCATTCCTCCATGAACAAATTAGCTTTGTATAAAGCACCTTATTCCTCAATCTGAGAAATACAGTTTCCTCAAATAACCAAAGACACTAAAATTTCTGCTGACTGATTGATTTAAAATGTGGTTATATAGGTCCAGTGTGGTTGTTCACACCTGTAATCCTAACATTTTGGGAGGTCGAGGCTGGAAGATCACTGACATTAGGAGCTGTAGACCAGTCTAGGCAAGAAGAAGGAAAATAACCGCTCCTAAAGAATATGGCATCTCTGACAAGGAACAGCATTAGGACTTATGTCACTTTCTCCTGATACTTGTGTCACTAACCCAAAGGAACATTGTCTGAAAGGGAGCTAGTTGTGTTCCAAGGATAGGTGAAGAAGACTAAAATTCATCCTAAATTGAACTCCAACTTATGTCAGTTTAAATTCCTCCCTTATGATTGGAAAGGCACATGTGGAATAATGATTGGAAAGGGACAACCTGAGGGATTGGAAGTACCCTGCTCTCTCACAGCCGCAGGGTATTCTGAAATATCAGTGTCACATTTAGCACATTATAAATCCTTGAAGTAAACCACTTTTTGGAATTAGTCAACAGCTGTGTGAAATGGATCAATCTATGTGGATCAAGTCACATTGAGAATGAGAGCCTATTCTGTCCTAGAAAATCCACAAGAAATCTTATAACTTCTAGTAAAGTGTTCATGAAACCATAAATCTTTACTGACAAATAAGTAATTATTTCCAGCTTTATCTGTGTTTTCCAGACTTACAAACCCCTTCCCAATTGGGATCTTGTAACACCAACCTCTATTGAATACCTTTCAAAATGCCCAAATCTGAGAAAGTCTTCAAAAGACCTCTTGCCATAATACCTATTTTGGACCCAGTTAGATGTAAGTTCCCCTGATACACTTCATGAAAATTATAGCACATTCATGTGATGAAACTCCATACTTCAATTAAAAATTTTACTAATTACTATTTTTGAGCACATAGTATGAAAGATAAAGAAATTAGTACAAAATCACAGTGGGTCAGAAGCAGATTCAGGCTTTAAACTGAAGCCTATTTGATTTTGAGACCTGTGCTGTTTTTAAAAAGAATTTCTAATTGGGGGGGGCGCCTGTGGTTCAGAGGAGTAGGGCGCCGGCCCCATATGCCAGAGGTTTTGGGTTCAAATCCAGCCCCAGCCAAAAACTGCAAAAAAAAAATTTCTAATTTGCCAATCATAGTTGTATAGTTTTTCATATCTTAATATAAGCATAGCATTGATCAAACCATGCTATTTAGTGTAACTATCACCTCACTTATTTTTTGCAATGATATATTTGAAATCTCTTATTTAATTTGAGATATACAACATATTGTTATTGACCATAGTCACCCTATTGTGTAAGGGTTCTCAAAACTTATTACTGCTGGATAACTAAAACTTCATACTCTTTGACTAATGACTTCCCATTCTCACCATCTCCTCTCACACTCAGCCTTTGGTAACCACTCTGTGGTTACTGTAAGTAGTTTACTCTGTGTTTCTGTAAGTAGTTTCATAAGAATTTAAGGATTTTTTTCTATATTTGTGAAAAAAAGCATTTGAATTTTGATAGAGATTGTATTGACCCTGTAGAAAACTTTGGGTAGTATAGAGTTTAATAATTTTAGTTCCTCTAATCCATGAACATATAAAATCTTTCCACTTACTCATTTTTTTTCTGCTTCTTTCATCATTTTTTATAGTTTTCAGTCCTTTCATGTCCTTGATTAATTTACCTCTAAGTATTTTAATACTTTTGTAGCTACTATAAATTGGATTGTTTTGTTAATTTTCTTTTTAGAAAGTTCATAATTCATGTCTAGAATTGCTACTGATTTTTCTATATTGATTTTGTGTCCTGAGACTTTAATTCAATTACCAGTTTTAATATTTCGATGACATATTCTATCATGTTGCCAAGAAACAGACAATTTTATTTTTTTTGTGCCTATTAAAATATCTTTAAGATTTTTTAATTTCTTTATATTTCTTCATTTCTCTTATTTAAGCACCCTTGTGAGGAGTTCCCGTAATCAGTTGAAAAGAGGTGGTGTCCTTGTCTTGTCCCTGATTTTAGAGGGAAAGCTTTAAACTTTTAACACTTAATTAAATTAGCTATATATATATTTTTTAATATATGGCCTGAATTTTATTGTTGATATCTGATCTGTGGACAGTTTTTATCATGAAAAGATATCGAATTTAGTCAAATGCTTTTTCTGTATCTATTGAGATGATTATATTTTTTCTGTTTCAATTTATTAATGTGTTACATCACATTTGTATATTTGCATAAGTTAAATAATCCTTGCATCCTAGGAGTAAATCCCACTTGGTTATGATATATGATCCTTTTACTGTGTGGGTGAATTTAGTTTGTTAGTATTTTCTTAAAGATTTTAAATCCAGGGATACATTAGAAGTATTTGTTTGTAATTTTTTTTTTCTTATGTCTTTGTCTGGTTTGGTGTCTGGGTAATGCTGGCCTCCATTTCAATTTTTTGGAAGAGTTCAAGAAGGATTTTTTTTTAAAGATATTTGGTAAAATTCAACTGTGAAGCAATCAGGTCCTGGTTTTTCTTTAATGGGAGACTTTTTATTACTGATTTCATCTCCTCATTCACTGTTGGTCTCAATAGATTTTCTAGTGTTTTTTGATTCAGTCTTGGTAGATTTTATGTGCCTAGGAATTTATCTATTTCTTCTAGATTATTCAGTTTATTGGCAAGTAATTGTTCACAGTAGTTTCTTATGATCCTTTGTATTTTGACAGTATCAGTTGTAATGTTTTCTCTTTCAGTCCTGATTTTACTCACTTGAGCCTTAACTCTTTTTCTACTAATTTATGTAAGAGTTTGTCAATTTTGTTTATCTTAAACAAAAAACCCCTCTTAATTTTATCAATTTTTTCTATTATTCTTTAGTATCTATTTCATTTATTTCTATTGTTATCTTTTTTATTTCCTTCCTTCCACTTACTTTGCGTTTAGTCTGATTATTTCATTGTTGTTGCTATTGTTATTATTCCTTCAGATATAGTGTTAGATTTCTTCATTTAGAATCTTTCTTTTTTTTTGCCATAGGTGTTTGTAGCTATAAATTTTCCTTTTAGGACTGCTTTTACTGAATCCCATAAGTTTCAGTGAGTTGTGTTTGTTGTGTTTCGATTTTTGCTTGTCTTAAGATTATTGACTTTCCTTTTAATTTCTTCTGTGACCCATTGGTTATTTAAAGCATTTTGTTTAATTTCCACATATCTGAAAAGTTTTAAAGATTTTTCTTCTAATTGATTTCTACTTTAATGCCATTGTAATTAAAGACGATATTTGACATGATTCAATATTCTTAAACATGTAAAGTTTTTTTGGGGGGGGGCTAATATATAATGTACCTTCAAGAAGATTCTATGTGTGCTTAAGAAATTATGTATTTTTTTGCTATAGGTTGAAATGTTCTGTATATGTCAATGTGGTTTATTTGGTCTAAAATATACTCAAGTTCAATATTACCTTATTGATTTTCTACCTAAATGATCTATTCAATGTTGAAAGTAGGATTTTGTGTTTCCATGCTATTATCATACTGCAGTTTATCTCTCTCTTTCGAGCATTTAATGATTGCTTTATATATTAGGTGCTGTAATGTTGAATGCATATACAGAAGGTGCCAAAAAATGTATGCATATTTTAAGAAAGAAAAAGACTGTATTAAAATTGTAATATTTAATATATGGTGATAACATTTTTTATCTTAATAAATTATATGTTATATACCTTGTAATTGTAGAAGTCAAGGATGACTTCAGTATTATAATTTTAATACTTTTTTCTTTCTTAAAATGTGTATACATTTTTTGTACCCTCTGCATATTTGCAATTGTTATATTTTCTTTATGAATTGGTCCTGTTATTATTATATATGTATATACATGTAATGTCTTGTCTCTTTTTTATGGTTTTTTATGTAAAATTTATTTTACTTGAGAGCAAGTAAAATAAAGGCCATCTAGACTAGAGACATTTCCTTACCAGCTGCTCTGGGTGAGACAGAGAAGAAAAGTCTTTGGCCACCTCTCACTGGGGGAACATACCCAGAAATATTGGCTCTGGGGGCACAGTGAAACAGCAGGAGACTCCAGGAACTAATAAGGAGTCTGGAGGTGAAGAAAATCAGCACAGAAGCTGAGTGCCTAGGTACCAGCATAGTGGGTGGAGGCCCTACCATGAAGGGACTGAAGATGGGAAAGGGCTATCCTATAGGTTGTTTTTTTTTGAGATGGAGCCTCAAGCTGTCACCCCTGGATAGAGTGCGGTGGCATCACAGCTCACAGCAACCTCTAACTCCTGGGCTCAAGCAAGTCTCCTGCCTCCACCTCCCAAGTAGCTGGGACTACAGTTGCCCGCCACAACGCCCGGCCGTTTTTCGGTTGCAGCCGTCATTGTTGTTTGGCAGGCCAGGCTGGATTAGAACCCGCCAGCTCAGGTGTACATGGCTGGCGACTTAGCCCCTTGAGCCACAGGCACCGAGCTGGTTTTGTTTTTGAATTTGACAGCTCCCTATAGCTGCCATGGAAGGGCTTGGATGAGCAAGGCAACTTGAACCATGTCAGGAAGTTGAGACTGAGTGTTAGGTGGGATGAAGCTCCCATTGTCTTGGCTATGGATGCCCACTATTGTAGGAAGGCTACAAGGGACAAACAGACTGTGAGGTCTCAGGGCACATCTAGTTCTGGCATGCCTGCTGATCTCTGACAGCCAAACTTGGGGTGAGTTGAGTGCCCCCACTCTCGGGGGGAAAAGCTTTGTTATTAGGGGATGCTGTTTGAAAGGTCATGATGTCTGATGAGAACTTTGGGACCCCACTCCCATGGGGACTGAGTGACTGCAAAAGCACTAGGCCCTACTTGGGGGCAAGTAGGTCAGAAGGACATGACCAGGTTTCCTTGGAAACTGGAATGTGGCTTCTGGCCTAGATCTTATACAGGAAAAACAGCATGTGTGTTCTCCATCTCCTAACACCACTTGGTGTCCAGGCAATATATTGCAATTATAATGTATATTATATATTATAATGATTCACATATATATTATTTTTCTCTTGTTTTTTGCTTCTTTTTCCAGTCATTTTCCTTTGTTTCTTTGTGTGTGTGTGTGTTGCTGTTGTTGTTCTTTTGTTTTGTATTGTTTTGTTTCATTAAATTTTTATTTCTTCATTTTTACTTTCCTCAGTAGTAAGAGGTACTCCATTTTGGTTATGCTCTTTCAGCCCCTTTTATTCTTTATTTCTTTTTTATTTCTCTCCTTTTTTCTCTCTTTTGGTGAAGATTTTTCTACTTTTCTCATCTTATCCACATAAATTTCCCACACAACTAAAATATCCCTCCTTTTCTTCAGTTTATATAATTGCATTTTAAATTTTCTTTATTTTTATTTTTTTTCCTTTTCTTTGAGGACTGGGGGATCACAACATTGGTCTGGCTGGGGAGTTATGGGATTGGTCTAGCTCAAGGAGGCCATGAGCTCCCCACTGGGATATACTGCTGATTTCTTTTACATTCAGCAGAGGTGGGTCTTGTTTTTGGTCAGGCAGGTAAAGAGATTCTGAGGTCCAGGGACCCACTCAGCCCAGTCCCCCAAAGACTTGGATTCTGGATAAGGATGAAGGCACTCTGTTGAATACCACCATTTCTCCTGTCTCCCTCTTTTCCTCTTTCTGTCCTTCTCTCCTTTTTTTTCAATCCTTTCCTTTCACTCTTTGTCTTCTTCTTTCTAGAATATCTTTTCTTTTCTTTTTCCCTTCTTACTCTTTCCCCTTCTCTTCCTTTTGGGCTTATACCTAAAGGTAACTTCAACACCTAAACTCAGAAAGGAGGTAATTTAATGTGAGGAGGCAGTAAAAGGGAAAAGTAGGAAAAGGAAGTCAACAAGAAGAAAAACCACATGAGGGGGAACCAACAGAAAAATCTGGCAACACAAAAACCAAAACAGAGCTACCACTCCAAGGGAGCATGAGATGGTACTGCATAAGATTTCATCCATAAATATTTAACGGAAATGACAGAAAGAGAATTTAAAATATGGATGGCAAAGGCAATAAAGAGAATTGATGAAAAAGTGGAAAAACAGAAGCAAAAAGTGTATAAAAGTTATAAAGAACATAGAAAGGATATGGTGGAGCTTAAGGACTTAAAAGAGTCAATCAGGGAACTTAAATATGCAGTATAAAGTATCTATAACAGATGAGACCATGGAGAAGAAAAATGTCCAGAACTTGAGGGTAAAGCTCTTAAGCTACCCTAGGTTAGTTAAAGAGGTAGAATCAAAGACAGAGAAAGTAGAACATTCACTCAGATAATTATGGGACTTCACAAAGCTTTGAAACATGTGAATTACAAGTTTTCCTGAAGGAGAAAAAGAATATTCCAAAGGAATAGAATTCCTACTAGAGGATATCACAAAAGGAAATTTCCAAAGTTTCACTAAAGATTCCAAAACACTTATTTTAGATAGATATTGAACTCTAGGTCTTCATATCATGAATAGAGCATTTCCAAGACACACTGTAATGAATCTATCCAAAATCAAGATGAAAGAGAAAATTCCACAAGCAGCTAGGAATAAGCACCAGTTGATCAAGAGGAGCAGATCCATCAGGGTGGCAGCAGACTTTTCAGCGAAAATTTTCCAAGCTAGACCAGAATGATCATCTACTTTTCATCTTCTTCTTCTTTTTTGTTTTTATGTTTTAGAAAGAGTCTCACTATGTCACACTTTGTAGAGTGCTGTGGGGTGCCAGCTCATAGCAATGTCAAACTCTTGGGCTTAAGTGATTCTCTTGCCTCAACCTCCCAACTAGCTGAGACTACAGGCACCCATCAAAACACCTGGCCATTTTATTTATTTATTTATTTATTTCAGTTTGGGCTGGGGCTGGATTTGAACCTGCCTCTCTGGCATATGGGATTGGCAACCTACTCCTTTGAGCCACACGTGCCACTCTATCTTTTACTTTTTTTTATTTTTTTGAGACAGTGTCTCACTCCAGGCTGGTCTCAAATCTTCTTAAACAAAAGAATTTTTAGTCCAGAATTCTGTATCCATCTACACTAAGTTTCAAAAGCAATGGATAGATCTAATCTTTTGCTGATATGCAAACACTGAGGAAATTTGCCACAAGACCAGCTATACAGAAAATATTTAGACCTTTTTTCCACACTGACCATTACAATGGACCACCAACAAAGCACCCCAAAACAAAAGGACAAAACCTAGCTTCCACAAGAGCACAAAGAATAAAACTAACCAAAGGACTGTTACAAGTTAAGATAAATAGAACTCCACCACATTTATTGATTCTCTTAATAAATGTTAATGGCTTGAATTTTCCATTAAAGAGGAACAGACTGGCTGATAGGATGAAAAAGCACAAGCCATATATTATGCTGTCTCCAGGTAACACACCTAACATCAAAGGACAAAACAAGACTCAAGATAAAGGGTTAGAAAAACAATATTTCAAGCAAATAGAAATCAGAAGAAAAGAGGAGTCACTATCTTATTTTCAGGTAACAGTGAATTTAAAGCAACTGAAGAAAGATGAAGATGGTCACTTCATGCTGGTCAATGGAACAATACAACAAGAAGATACTTTAATTCTAAATATTTATGTGCCCAACTTAAGTGCTCCCAGATTTGTCATACAGACCTTCATTGGTCTGAGAAATATGATATCCTACAACACCATAATATCTGGGGACATTAACACCCCTCAGACAGAACTGGATAGATTATCTAAATAGAAACTAAACAAAGATACAAAGGAGCTAAATACAACCATAAAAAAATGAGTTGAATGGACATACATAGAACACACCATCCAAAAGTTAAAGCATATATGTTCTTCTCATCAGCACATGAAAGCTTCCTCAAAATAGACTATATCCTAAGAAACAAATCAAACATCAAAATTAAAATAATTGAAATTATACCTTGTATCTTCTCAGACCACAAGGCAATAAAAATGGAACTCAACTCTAACAAAATTTTTTATCCCCACACAAAGGCATAGAAACTAAACTACCTTATGCTGAATGACAGCTGTATCATGGAAGATATAAAGGAGGAAATTGTTAAATTTCTTTAACATGCAACAATGAACCTACAAGCCACAAAATCCTATGGGATACTGCAAAAGCAGTTCTAAGAGAGCAATTTATCACATTAGATACCTACATTCTACAGAAAGACAGCACATCAGCAAGCTAATGAATCATCTCAAGAAAATATTAAAGAAAGAGCAATTCAATTCTAAACCTAGCAGAAGAAAATAAATAAACAAAATTAAATTAGAAATAAATGTAGTTAAAAACAAAAGAATCATTCAAAAAGTTAATGAAACAAAAGTTGGTTCTTCAAAAAGATAAATAGTTTGAATTTTAATGGATACCCCTGAGTTTCTTGTACCTAAATGGTGTCATCTTTACTCAGATTTATTTTTTTTTCAGTCATTATTTTTTAAAATGTGCTGTCTGGGTTCTATATTCTATTTTCTCTGTAAGCTATCTTCTGAAACTCATATTATTTGAAAGTTTGTTCTCTTGATACCCATAATTCTCACGAATTTTGTTGTTGTTATTTTAGCTCTCTTTTTTTCTTTTATTCCTCTGAATGGATAATTTCAAATGTGTTATTTTCAAATGCACTGATTTATTCTTTTGCTTGATCAATTCTGATGTTAAAGTTTTGTATTAAATTTTTCATACATATTATATTCTTTATTTCTAAGATTTCTGTTTTTTATTGTCTTTATTTTTTGACAAATACCTCACTTTGCTCATAAATTGCTTTTCAAACTTTATTATTTTCATATTTTCTTGTAGTTCCTTGAAGTTTATAAAGAGAACTATTCTGAATCCTTTATCAGTCACTTCATAAACCTCTATTTCCAGAAGATTCATAATTGAAAGTTTATTGGCTTATTTTGGTAATATATTTCTGTGATTCTTTATAATCCTTGTGACTTTGCATTAGTGTCTGCTCATTTTAGGAAACAACCACATCTTCTGACCATTGCAAGCATTCTTTATTATTGATAGACCTTCACTATTTTGTCTAGCTTGGGATTCTGGATGGGTCAACTGACAGCAATCCAAACAAGAAGACCTTGCTATTAAGTTCTGATTTGGGCTGGGCTGCTACTTATCCTTTAGGGTTGAGTGGAATTGTTGCCTCTGCACCATG
The DNA here is from genome assembly GCA_963573935.1 of Arctocebus calabarensis. Classification (NCBI taxonomy): domain Eukaryota; kingdom Metazoa; phylum Chordata; class Mammalia; order Primates; family Lorisidae; genus Arctocebus; species Arctocebus calabarensis. The sequence goes on from CAUYON010113833.1 coordinate 10,900, forward strand.
TCCCTGGGAGAACACGGGTTGGACTATGCAGTCAAGTATAGCTGCTGGCTGTGCTCCATAGCCTGTGAGACTACTGGCTAGTCTCTGCAGTCAGGTGGAACTTCTGGCCTGGCTCTGTGATCTTTTCTGATCAAACAGGATTGCAGCTATCTTTCTTGACTGGGGAGTAGTGCTATGGAAAATCTAGTTTACGGGCTCAGGGCCTGTGGCTCAATGGGCTAAGGTGCTAGCCATGTGCACCTGAGCTGGCGGGTTCGAATCCAGCCTGAGCCCGCCAAACAACATTGACGGTTGCAACCAAAAAATGGCCAGGCATTGTGGCGGGAACCTGTAGTGCCAGTTACTTGGGAGGCTGAAGCAAGAGACTCACTTGAGCTCAGGAATTGGAGGTTGCTGTGAGCTGTAATGCCACAGCACTCTATCCAGGGTGATAGCTTGAGGCTCTGTCTCAAAAAGAAAAAAAAAAAAAAAAAAGAAAGAAAGAGAGAAAGAAAATCTTGTTTATCAGGGTATCCAGCTAGGCTTGAGGGTGGGGTGAAGTCTCTTGGGTTGCCACCTGTCTGCTGGGGATGGGTAAAGGCAGACACCTCTATCCACAGATATTTGTGAACCTGCCTTGCTTTGAAGTCTCAGGAAACCCGAAGCTGAAACCAGGGCTTCATGTAGCTACTACTCAGCTGCTGGAGTTGGGCAGGGCTAGCTGCTCTAATTTGTAGATATTGGTGGACCTAAACTTGCCTCTCTGCCTTGGAAACACTTGAGCAGAGCCCTAGAGTTTGTTGGGAAAGCTGGAAAAGGACTCAAATCTGACAAAATTCAGAATATGTTTCCAGTACAGCAATGTTGTTGGAATACCTCCATTGGCTGTGAAGCAGAGCCACTGCCAAGTTCCAAGGACTGGTTGCTGTGAGTCCAACCCCTGGCCTTTGTTTGTAACTGAACTCGGGTTGTCTAGCTTTATTTCCTATGAGCCAAAACAGTTGCCTTACAAAGCATGGTGAGGAAACTGAATATCTGTCTCCAATTCTGTCCTGCCACTGTAGAAACAGTGGGATCTGGGGAATCCTTCTTGTATAGCACCATGCCAGCTTGTGAGAGGGGAACATCACTAAAATAAAACCACTCCTCTTACTCCTGACTAAAGTTATTGTTAGTTCTGTGGTCTGGGAGGGTGTCTCAGCCTCACTCCTGAGTTATGAGATATTCATAGTGTTATTCTTATCTCTGGACAGTTGCTAGCTGGATTTCTGGGAGTGGGACCAGAGCCACGGAATTTGTATTCCATCATCTTACTGATGTCACTTCCTTGAGGTCTGTACTCTTGACTACTCTGTTACTTTGTCTACTCACCAATGAACAAAAGAGTATAATGGAAATGACTTATATAACATTTCCTAATTGAGTGTATACAAATGGGTAAGAAAGTATGAAAATGACCTAAGTATCATTAGTCCTTATATATTTTCAGTTCAAAACAAAGGGGAAGAGGCCCATGCTAGAAATACTGAATCCAAATCTCTGGATAGGTAGGACCTTGAACCATAGCCCAGCATGAAGGAGGGAAGAGGAGGGGGATGGTTCAATAGAGGGAGGGCAAATGGTGGGACCACACCTATAAAGCATATTGCAAGAGTACAAGTCAAATCTACCAAGTATTGAACACATATGTTTTAACACTGTGATTAAGTAAATGAGGTGAAAGCTATGTTAATTAGTAGGATGTAAGCACTTCAATTTGTACAAATAATCAACACATTGAATCCCACAAAGGCATAAATGTATTCATGCTCTATGTATATATGACTTAATTAAAAAAAAAAATCTCCAGACAGTGTAACATATGCCCTAGGCTAAATAAACAAACAAACATAATAACATAAAAAAAAATTGGGGTAACTAGTCGCGTTTCAAGTAAGTATTAACACAAGTAATATATGGAAATGTAAACTTTTTTTAGGAAGATAGCTTGACATGATTATTGTGATTATGACAACTTTGGAGAAAACCATGTGGAACCAATACCTTGAGAAATGTAGGGAGGGTATCTAGCAAAGCATTTTTACATGATTTTCTTCATCACCCTATAAAATGACCCCACTCCCACAATGTTAGTAATGGCTAATGTGTGTGCCATATACAGAATCTATGCGCCAAACTAATGGCAGTCTTCATTGTATCCTGCATGTGTGCCTGAGACCTACTGCATAGGTGTGTGCTGTTAGCTAACCCTGGATATCCTCATTTTTACCTCTAAGACTCTGATGCTCTGGTCAAGTCTCCAGAAGAGTTCCTTTACAACTTTAGTCAGGGTAATTGACTAAATTGATTGATATGAAGCTAATTTATAGCTTTCATATGAAAGCTATATCCCAATTACAGCACAATAATATGGGGAAAGGGGTGAGGAAGGGTAGGTGAGGGGGGAAGATGGGTGGAGAGGAGAAATTGATGGGTCCTCTTTCTTCTGAAATCCCACAGTACTTAAATCCATTGCAAAGTTATTAATGCTCAATATAGCAAAAATGTAAACAAACAGAAGAAAAACAAGTTATCATTATCATTCTAAACTGACCCTGCTACCATTTTTATATAAGAACTTTCAATTTACCTCTTACTCTGTATTGATCAAAATATGTGTATAATTCTAATATATATGTGTATGTACTGGTTGGTGTGTGAATATGCATGCATTCATATATTTATATGTAGTAGAACCACCCAAGGGACTGTCACAAACTGATCAACATACAGTGGTCAGCAGAAGGAACTAGGCCTATTGTACTGATATGTATGTGTACTGTGTGGTGCATGTCCAGTCTATGAAAATTAGGTCAACTTAAGGAGGTGGTCAATGTAATTGGACCCACCAATTACTCCCCTCCATCCATCCTCCCTGTCCCCTACCCTCCCTTACCCTTTTCCCCATATTATTGTGCTGTAATTGGGATATAGCTTTCATATGAAAGCTATAAATTAGCTTCATAGTAGGGCTGAGTACATTGGATACTTTTTCTTCCATTCTTGAGATATTTTGCTAAGAAGAATATGTTGCAGCTCCATCCATGTAAACATGAAAGAGGTAAAGTCTCCATCTTTCTTTAAGGCTGCATAGTATTCCATGGTATAAATGTACCACAATTTATTAATGCATTCGTGGGTAGATGGGCACTTGGGCTTCTTCCATGACTTAGCAATTATGAATTGGGCTGCAATGAACATTCTGGTACAGATGTCTTTGTTATAATGTGACCTTTGGTCTTCTGGGTATATACCTAGTAAAGGAATTATAGGATCAAATGGCAAGTCAATTTTTAGATCTCTAAGTATTCTACAAACACCTTTCCAAAAGGAACATATTAGTGTGAATTTCCATCAGTAGTGTAGAAGTGTTCCCTTTTCTCCACATCCACTCAACATCTCTGGTTTTGGGATTTTGTTATGTGGGCTAATCTTACTGGAATTAGGTGATATCTCAAAGTAGTTTTGATTTGCATTTCTCTGATGATTAAGGATAGTGAGCATTTTTTCATGTGTCTGTCGGCCATGAGCCTGTCTTCTTTAAAGAATTTTCTCTTCAAGTCCTTTGCCCACCCTGAGATGGGATCACTTGTTCTTTTCTTGCTTTAATACATTTGAATTCTCTGTGAATTCTTGTTATTAAACCTTTGTTGGAGACATAACCTGCAAATATCTTCTTTCATTCTGAGGGCTGTCTGCTTGCGTTACTTACTGTGTTCTTGGCTGTGCAGAAGCTTTTTAGTTTGATCAGATCCCAGTAATGTATTTTTGGTGTTGCTTCAATTGCCCAGGGAGTCCTTCTCATAAAATATTCACCCAGACCGAGATCTTCAAGTATTTCTTCCAGTATTTTTATAGTTTCATGTCTTAAGTTTAAATCTTTAATCCAGTGAGAGTTTATCTTAGTTAATGGTGAAAGGTGTGAGTCCAGTTCCAGTCTTCTACAGGTCACCAACCAGTTCACCCAGCACCATTTGTTAAACAGGGAGTCTTTTCCCCACTGAATGTTTTTACTTGGCTTATCGAAGATCAAATGACGGGTTCATCTCTTGGTTTTCTATTTTGTTCCATACATCCACCTTTCTGTTTTTGTGCCAGTACCATGTTGTTTTGATTACTATTGATTTATAGTATAATCTGAGGTGTGGTAGAGTGATTCCTCCTGATTTGTTTTTATTTCTGAGTAATGTCTTGGCTAGTCAAGGTTGTTTCCTGATTCCGTGTAAAATGAAATATTATTTTTTTCAAGGTCTTTAAAGAAAGACAGTGGTGCTTTCATAGGGATTGCATTAAAATTGTATGTTGCTATGGGCAGTATGGACATTTTAGCAATGTTGATTCTTCCCAGTCATAAGCATGGTATACTTTTTCATTTGTTAACATTGTCAGCTATTTCTTTTCTCAAAGTTTCATGGTTCACTTTAGTGTGATCTTTCATGTTCTTTGTTAGGTAAACTCTCAAATATTTCATCTTCTTTGGCACTACTGTAAATGGAATAGAGTCCTTGACTGTTTTTTCAGCTTGACTATTATTGGTATATATAAAGGCTACAGATTTGTGAATATTGACTTTGCAACATGAGACATGCTGTATTCCTTGGTCACTTCTAAGAGTTTTGTAGTTGAATCTCTGGGGTTTTGAAGGTATACAATCATATCATCCGCAAAGAGTGAAAGTTTGATCTCCTCTGACCCTATATGTATACCCTTGATCACCTTTTCTTGCCTGATTGTGATGACTAAGACTTCCATTCCAATATTGAAAAGCAGTGGAGACAACAGGCAACTTTGCCTGGTTCCTGGTCTGAACAGAAATGATTTCAATTTAACTCCATTCAATACGATATTGGCTGTGAATTTGCTGCAGATGACCTCTATCAGTTTGAGAAATGTCCCTTCTGTACGTATTTCTTTAAGTATTCTGATCATGAAAAGATACTGGATATTACCAAAACATTTTCCCACATCAATTGAGAGAATCATATGGTCTTTGTTTTTTATTTTGTTTATGTGATGAATCATATTTATAGATTTATGTATTGAACCAGCCTTGAGACCCTGGGATCAAACCCACTTGGTCATGGTGTATAATTTGTTTGATGTGCTGCTAGGATCTTGTTGAATATTTTTGCATCAATATTCATTAGATATATTCCTAAGTATTTCATTTTCTTTGGGGCTATGGTGAAGGGAGTTGTGTCTGTGATTAACCTCTCATCTTGACTGTTGTTGGCATATACAAAGACAACTGACTTATGGACATTGATTTTATATCCTGAGACATTACTGTATTTTTTGATGTTTCTAGGAGTCTAATAGTCAAGTCTTTGGGGTTCTATTAGTGTAAGATCATATCATCAACAAAAAGGGAGAGTTTGACCTCCTCTGCACCCATCTGGATGCCCTTTATTTTCTTGACTTGTTTAATTGTATTGGCTAGAACTTCTAGCATTATGTTGAACAGCAATGGTGACAGAGGACAACCTTGTCTGGTTCCAGTTCTAAGAGGAAAAGCTTTTAGTTTTACTCCATTCAGTAAAATATTAGCTGTGGGTTTGTCATAAATAGCCTCTATCAGTTTAAGGAATGTGCCACCTATACCTATGCTCCTCAGTGTTCTAAATTAGAAAGGGATGATGGATTTTATCAAATGGTTTTTCTGTGTCTATTGAGAGGATCATATAGTCCTTGGTTCTGCTTCTGTTGATACGGTGAATAACGTTGATGGAAATACTTAGGAATATACCTAACAAAAGAAGTAAAAGACCTCTTTAAAGAAAATTATGAAACCTTAAGAAAGGAAATAGTAGAGGACTTTAATAAGTGGAAGAACATACCATGCTCATGGCTGGGAAGAATCAACATTGTTAAAATGTCTATACTTCCCAGAGCAATTTACTGATTCAACGCCATTCCTATGAAAATACCAACATCCTACTTTCAAGACCTCCAAAAATGATTCTGTATTTTGTATGGAATCAGAAAAAACCCTGTATAGCTAAGGTAGCTCTTAGTAATAAAAACAAAGCCTGAGGTATCACCATACCAGATTTTAGGCTGAATTACAAGGCAATAGTTGTTAAGACAGCATGGTACTGGCACAAAATAGAGACATAAATACTTGGAATCGTATAGAAAACCTGGAAATGAAACCAATAACTTACAGCTATCTAATCTTCGACAAACCAAGCAAGAGTGTTCAATGGGGATAAAACTCCCTATTCAATAAATGGTGCTGGGAGAATTGGATATCCGTATGTAAAAGACTGAAACTGGAAGTGCACCTTTCTCCCCTCACAAAGATTGATTCAAGATGGATAAAGGACTTGAATTTAAGGCATGAGACAATAAAAATCCTCAAAGAAAGAATTGGAAAAACACTGGAAGATACTGGCCTGGGGAAAGACTTTATGAGGAAGACTGCCATAGCAATAGCAACCACTGCAACAATAAACAAATGGGACTTAATTAAACTCAAAAGCTTCTATACAGCCAAGGAGACAACAACCAAAGCAAATAGACAACCTACCCAATGGGAAAGGATATTTGCACATTTTGAATCTGACAAAAGTTTAATATCCAGGATCTATACAGAACTTCAATTAATCTACAAGAAAAAA
>CAUYON010113836.1:0-17591 GCA_963573935.1 Arctocebus calabarensis
ATTTGTTAGATAAGGACCTTCTTACAATTGTTTCCTGTGCCCCCAATGTATACCAAACCCCTTGTCCCCCAGACCCCTCCCTCCTTCCCTCTCTCTGCCAAGGATTTTATAACTCACACCCTTTGGAGTTGTTGTGTGAATGCATCCGGACCCAACTGCATCACTGCTGTACCAGATAGTGGTGGGGGGGAAGCATCCTGAGATGGTACAGAGAAGTGTTCTCCTTAGACTATATCCCAGAAACCATTCTGTCCTCATTCTTTGGGCATATCATGGGAGGGCAGCCTGAAAAGTTTCTGAAATGTCTTCAAGGCCTTTGTTGTTGCCTTGACTATTAGCATCTGGCTGTCTTTTAGCCATGCTAATCTCTTTAGCAAATGGTGACTGCATAGTATTTGATTCTTCTGCTGAAACTCTTCTATCATTTTCTACCAGCTGCAAACTGTCCCTTTTTTTTTTCTCATTTCCCTTCTCTCCAGTACATCACTGTAAGCACTTGGAAGGACTCATGCAGTAACCCGAGTACTTTGCTGCTTAGACATTTCTTCTATCAGATACTCTGGTTCATCCCTCTCAAATTTAGCCTTCCACAAAGTCCTCAAGTGTGGTTTATCCAAGTTCATTTCCAGCTTACAGCAAGGATGGCTTCTACTCGAGTTTCCAATACCTTTTTCCTCTGTTTTCCACCAGAATGACTTTCACTGCTGACATTTCTATCAGCTTTCTGGTCATGACCACTTAGACAATCTGTAGGGAGTGCCAAACTCTTGTCCTCTCAGCATTCACCAGAATCTAGGATTTTTCTAGCCAGCTCCTCCAAATTCTTCCAGCCTCTGTCTATTACCCAATACCAAAGCCACTTACACATTTTTAGATATTCATTACCACAACAGCTTACTTCTCAGTGCCTATTTTCTATATTAGTGTGTTTTCCATTGCCTGTAACAGAATACCTGAAACTGGGTAGTTTATAAAGGGAAGACATTTATTGTTTACAGTTATGGAGGCTAAGTCCAGGGTCAAGGGGCCATCAGGTGGTGGGGATCTGTATCCCCAGGAGGTGCAGCATCCACAGGATGAGGGGCTGAGAGTGTTAACATGCTGCTTTGGGCTTTACAGTAACTTTATATGATATTCAACCTTGATCTATTTCTGTTCCTTACTTTGGTACAAACTTGTTTTTCTAAACTTTTAAAAGGAAAGTGGACTCAGGATAAGTTCCTCCGAAGTTTAATGGTGAAACAGAAAGGAAGTCTTTTCTTATCAGACTTCCTTCGCCTATTTAATTTTTGACTTGTTTTTTAATACATGGGAGCTGGATTTTTGAAATTCTTGGAAGTCTTTTGCCCTTTACTTTTGTCTCTACCAGCCAGCACTGTTCCATATTAATAGGTTTACATATAATAACCACAGACAAAATACATTTCACATGACAGTCAACAGAGGGATATTTAAACAATAGAATACTACAGAGAAATAAAAAAGAGTGAACTAGATATCAGTAATATGCCTTCATTTTAAACTTAAAAATGCATCCATAATTATTTTTTTCTCTTAACATTTTTTATTAAATCATAACTGTGTATATTAATACATTCATGGGCTACAATGTGCTGATTTTATATACAATTTGAATGCTTACATCACACTTATTTTTGAACTGGAAAAATAATTACATTGTGACTAAAATAATAAATGTTTCTATTTCAGTTTAATATTGTATCAACTGTTAATCCTACTGTCTGCGTTATGTATTCTAATAAATACATCACAATTTAAATAAGAGTGTAGAAAAAAATCATTTGAAGAGACTCAAGCCATTGATACCAACTCATGTACACTTGTTACTTGCACAACTCCTGAACAGTATCTTACATGCTACACCATATAAAGTGAAAAATAATGATTACAAAACAAAGTTGTATTTAATGAAAAAATAATTAATATGGTGTTTTAAAATTTAAATTAATTAAAATTAAATAATATTAAAAATTAACTTTTATTTTCCACTACACGTATTTCAAGCCCTCTATAGCCACCTATGGCTACGGGACACTGAATTATATAGCATGCACATGATGTTCTCTTTCTTCTGTCTGTTTTATTGTTATCTTACTTAATTTTTCCCTTAGCATCGGAGCCCTGATGGGTCAGTTTTGAGAATTCAAAAGGGCTAGATGGCTCTAGGTCTTTGAGTCCTTCCTAAAGTGGACCTCTTGCATTCAACCAGAATTAGAGAAGTAGAAAATTCTGCTGCCCTTCTCAAATCAGCCAACTGTGCTTTCCAACAATTACATTGGCTTTTTAGGGATTTTCCTGTTATCACAGCCATCAGATGCCACTATCCCTGCCTTCTTTTTCTTCTACAGATTTTAAAACCATGTAGGCATTTGTTCATACTTGATTAAATTTTAGGGTTTATAGTACCATCCTCCTAATTTTAATACAAGTATTTTCAACTATATATATATATATTTTTTTTTTTGTTTGTTTGTTTGTTTGTTTGTTTTTACTATCTGGTTGTTCTGTCCCTATGTGAAGATTCAGAGAAATGGAAAAGTTTCTCTACTGCTTCTGGTTTCCCTTGACCAATAAATTTTAATGACTACTTTTTGAAAACTACAGTGCATGCAATTCACTTTTGTAGTATATGGAAAGTGGGATGAAGATAGGTATTTAGGGAAAGCGAGAAAGGGAGGTGAAAGAATTAGGAGTGCTAACTTTTTTGCTTAATAAAATTGTTTTCTCCTTTTGTATCTCAGTTTAATAAGAGTTCTGCAGAGAAGGAAGAATTTGCGATTCTAAAGGGAATGCTCCAGGAGAAGGAGAACCTTATTAATACTTTGCAATCCCAGCTCAGCCAGACACAGGCAGAACAAGCTACACAGAAATTGATGAAGAGGAAAATTGAAGAATATGAAGAACTCTTGCTGGCCCGTGATCAAGTTATTGACCTGCTACAAAAGGAGCTGACTGCTGCTGAACAGAGAAGCCAGGTATTGCCTTCTGACCTTTATCACCTGCCTGAAGAGTGTTCATTTTCACTTTAATTTGTCAGGCAGTGAGTATAAAAGCCTATTTTAAGCCATTGGGGAAAAAAAAAAAAAAGAAAATCTAGCTTTCATTATAGAATGGCAAATTAAATGAATCAGTGCCCAAGACATATGTTCTGTTTAATAGAGCTGTCTGCAGATACACTGTCCACTGGTTACTTCTAGTATACATCAACATTTAAGACTCTTGTAAAACAGATAGCGGAAGTAATGAGTCACATAACTGTACCAATTCACATACATGAGATGGATATATATATATATATATATATTTTTTTTTAATCAAGATGTGATTCTTTTATCCTTAATGTTAATATGCCTGACCTGGCCCCCTCTGACATGAGTTGATAAATGTTGTCCGACCCATCAGTGGTTTCAACGGCTAACTAGAACGTGCTATTTGTGTTGCAAAAGGCAGTGTGATTGTAACAAAAACAGCATGATATTTCCTCTTCTGATCTTGATTTGTGTTCTCCTAAAGTAGAGTTTGAGCAAATATTTTAAAGGTGCCAAATACTATTACAAAATACTATTTGAAATGAACATTATAGGAATTATGCTGGTGTGATGGCTGGAAATTACTGTGTTGCTTGGTAGAAAAGAAAAGAGGGTCTAGAGGAAAATAGCACATTAGCATTGGTGACTGCTTCTTTTCCCCAATGTAAGTAAGCTCAAAGAAGTATATTCTGAATGTGTTATTTCCATTCATTTGGCACAAACAGTTTGGTTTCTCTTTGTAGTGAAACACTGAGTCGCTCTTTTCTTAGTATGCGCAACACATCGATTTTTGTTTTTCAGCAGTTACTGCTTTGTACTTTGGTAGTAAAGTGATTTGTATGACCTGCATTTGCATATTTATATATGCTGTCGATAAAAATAACTTACTAGAGAATGTAGATTTTGTGATGAGAATGTGTAGCTGTTGGACATAATCAGAACTGAAAATTTATCAGTAAAAAGCAAATCTTAGAAGAAAGTGTGTAGAAAACTCTTGAAGATGTTGGACTGAGGAAAGATTTAATGACAAAGACTTCAGTGGCCATTGCAACAACAAACATTAACAAATGGGACTTAATTAAGCTTAAAAGCTTCTGCACAGCTAAGGACACAACAAATAAAACAAAAAGACAACCCTCAGAGTGGGAAAATATATTTGCAAGGTATCAATCTGACAAAGGGTTGATAACTAGAATCTATACAGAACTCAAATTAATCCACAGAAAAAGAGTAAACAATCCCATCTACCTCTGGGCAAGAGATATGAACAGTAACTTCTGTGACAAAGACGGCGAATGGCTAACAAACATTTGAAAAAATGCCAATCATCCCTGATCATTAGAGAAATGCAAATCAAAACCTCCCAGAGATATCGCCTAACCCCAGTCAGAATAGCCCACAACATCCCAAAGCCATAGATGCCGGTGTGAATGTGGATAGAAGGGAACACTTGTACACTGCTGGTGGGACCGCAGGCTACTATAACCTTTCTGGAAGGAAGTATGGCAAATCCTCCAAGAACTCAAATTCAGACCTCCTATTTGATCCTGCAATCCCATTAATAGGCATCTACCTAGAAAACAAAATCCTTTCATCATAAGGACATTTGCACTAAACTGTTTATTGCAGCTCAATTTCTAATCACCAAAATGTGGAAACAACCTAAATGCCCACCAATCCAGGAATGGATTAACAAGCTGTGGTATATGTATACCATGGAATACTCTTCAGTCATTTAAAAAGTTGGAGACTTTGGAGCAGCACCTATGGCTCAAAGGAGTAGGGCACCAGTCCCATATGGCAGAGGTGGTAGGATCAAACCCAGCCCCGGCCAAAAACCATTAAAAAAAAAAAAAGCTGGAGACGTTATAACTTTTGTATTAACCTGGCTGGAGGTGTAACATATTCTTTTTAGTAAAGCCTCACAAGAATGGAGAAGCAAGAATCCAATGTACTCAATTCTACTATGAAGTCAGTAGATGTTCTAATACAAGGTGGACGGTAGGGGAGTAATGGATTAGGGATAGGGGAGGATGGAGTGGGATGGAAGGAATACAGTGTATGGCACACCTCTTGGGGGCAGGACACAATTACAAGAGGGACTTTACCTAATAACTGCATTCAGTATAGCCTAATTCTTTGTACCCTCAATGAATACCAAACAAACAAACAAAAAAGAAACAGATGAAAATAGTTTTAACTATTAAAATAGAAAATCTTTGTGTACTTAGCACGCTTTCCTAATATCTTTATTTAAAAGGTAAAATTGAGATATTTTTATTCTCTTTTTGTTAGATGAATCTTATATATTAGCATCACTTTTTATTGGAGATATTATTTAACCATTAACCATTTCCACTTTGGTAAAAAATCATAGTACCATGGTCATAAAAATTTATAATCTGTATACAGCATCCTGCTTTTGATTTCAGCAAACTGCATATTCTAATTGCTGTGGCTTTTCACAAGACATTTTCATTATCTAATATATAACCTTATATTTTCTGGACTATGCCCATTTGTTTTCTTCTTTTATTTCTCATATAATATTTTAGCAAGTCTTATTTTACAGAAGTATCCATAAGTTGATTGCTTTTAAGGGTAATTACTTCATGGCAAAGTTTTCTTTTTGGTACAAATTGAGTACTTTTCTGCAGAAAATTTTTATTCAGACTCAGGGAGGGTAAAGTTGTATATATACCATGGGACATTACAATTACATGATTGGTGAACATGGCCAGTTTTTGAGACAGAACCTCAAGCTGTCACCCTGGAGAGAGTGCTGTAGCATCACAGCTCACAGCAACTCCAATTCCTGGGCTCAAGCGAGTTTCTTGCCTCTGCCTTCCAATTAGCTGGGACTACAGGCACCTACCACAAGGCCCGGCCATTTTGGGGTTGCAGCCATCATTGTTGTTTTGCGGGCCCAGGCTTGATTCCAACCCACCAGCTCAGATGTACATGGCTGTTGCCTTAGCCCATTAAGGCACAGGTGCCAAGCCAACATGTCCAGTTTTAAGACATGGAAATAAGTGAGTACTTACATATGTTTTGTTATTTATCTATTTAATGAAGTTAAGGTATACAACATGGTATTTTGTTATCAATGTACATGTGACACACTTGCTACAGGAAAGTAATTTAACATCCACCATCTCACATAGTTTCCTTTCTGTCTTCTGAGCACCATAAAATCTAACCTCAGAAAATTTCTGGTAACAATACAGTATTATGACCTATCATCATCATGCTGGCCTGTAGATCCCTAAATGTGACCATTGTGCATAACTGCAAATTCATACCCATCAACCTATATCTCCTTGTTGACCCCAGCCCTGCCTCTAGTAACCACTGTTCAGTTCTCAATTTCTATACATTTGATGTTCCCTCTTTAAATTTCACATATAAAAAATGCTGTGAAATATACATTGTTTCTGTATCTAGCTTTTTTCACTTGATATCATGTCCTGCAATTTCTCCATGTTGTCAAAAAGATTGATTATTTTTATGTATAGCTTAATAATATCTATATATGCATATATACTTATGTTTTACAATTCTTTATTCAGCATCTGTTAAAGAGATTTAGGCTATTACCATATTCTGGCTGTACTAAATTGTCCAGTGAACCTGGGATTATTGTTCTTTTTACAAGTGAGCAGTTGACTCCTTTTGAATATATACTGAGGAGAGGGATTGCTGGGTCACTTGGGAATTCTAGTATCAATTTCTCAAGGAACTTGCACAACATTTTCCTTAGTGGTTACTCTACTCTCTCTATTCCAACCGTCATACACAAGGATTCGATTTCTCCCTCTTTTGCAGACATTTGTTATTGCTAGTCCTTCTGATAATAGCTGTCTTACAGGTGAAAGGTCCTAAACTCTCATTGAGGTTTGGGTTTGAATTATTCTGATGGCTAGTGATGTTGAACACCTTTCCTGCTGACCATTTTTAAGCCTATTTGGGGGCTTTTCCTATTTTTTAAATGGGTTATTCAAGTTTTGAAACTGATAGGATAAATTCCACATTGATGTTGTCTCACAGGGTATTTTTGCTTCTGTGCCTAAATATCTTATATGTGATCCAAAAATGAAAACAGATTACCAACCGTAATCAAATATTTTCCTAGATTATAGAAGCATGATTTTTTGAGGTCTTGTGTTTAGGTTTTCAATCCATTTTGAGCTGATTTCTCTCTATGGTTTCACATAAAGGTTCAATTTCATTCTTTTGAAAACATATAACCAGTTTTGGTTAAATGCTTATTCCCCTTATTGTCTTTTGATGTGCCTCTCAAAAATAAGTGGACCATATAGTCTAGGGTTTATTTCTCAGCTCACTACCCTATTTTTTTAAAATTTGATTGTTATGTTTTTTGGAGGAGACTAATTTATAATATAACTGGAAAATAGGGACTGTGATGAGTCCATCTTGGTTTTTTTCTTCTGATGATTAATTTGTCTATTTGGGAGCTTTACAGCTGCATGTGAAATTAGCACTTTTTTATTTCATTGTATTTTTTTAATTGACACAAATAATCGCTAGACCACAAGGACACTTGCACTAGACTGTCAATTTACAATATCAAAAATGTGGAAACAGCCTAAATTCCCACAAACCAAGGAATGGATTAACAAACTGTGGTATATGTATATCATGGAATACTATTCAGCCATTAAAAAAGATGGAGACTTTACATCCTTTGTATTAACCCAAATGTAATTAAAACACATTCTTCTTGGTAAAACATCACAACAATGGAGAAGTAAAAATCCAATGTACTCAATTCTTATATGAGTACATTTGATGACCTACTACACAGTGGAGGGTGGGGGAAGGTGAGATTAGAGAGCATGGGAAGGAGAGAGAGACATGGGGAAAGGGACAGGGACAGAAAGGGAAGGAAGGAGGGGTGGGGGAAGGAAAGAGCAGAGACAGGGAAGGAGAAAGGGGGTGGGGGAAGGAAAGAGCAGAGACAGGGAAGGAGAAAGGGGGTGGAGCAAGAGAAGAACAATGAGAGGGAAGGAGGGAGGTAGATTGGAGGGGTCACAGTGTGTGACACACCTTTAGTGGATAGGACCCAATTATAAGAGGGACTTTACCAAACAAATACAATCAGTGTAACCTGGTTCTTTGTACCTGCAATGAATCCCCAACAATAAAAACAAATAAATGAATAAATATTTAAAAAGACACATAAGAAATATACATACACATATATATTTATGGGGTACAAGTAATGGTTTGAGACATATATACATAGTGGAATGATCAGGGCATTTAGGTTATCCATCACATAAATTCTTTATGTGTTCTTTGTTGAGGAGTATTCAAAATCTTCCATTGCTTAGAAAAAATTAGGCCAGCACTGTGGCACATGGCTGCAGTCCCTCTGATGTTCTCTCCCTTTCTTCTGTGCGGTGGTCTCCTCTCATTTTCTTTCTCTCTGTCTCTCTATTTTGCTTATCTCATGCAACCTGAGAGCATAAATGATTATTGCCATGAATATGCATTTCTCTGTTTCTCTTCAGGAGGTTTGTGATCTCAGCTCTTACGTTTAGATCTTTAGCTCATTTTGAATTGAGTTTTGTGTATTGTGTATCACAAGAGTCTGGTTTATTCTTTTGCATATTGTCATCTCATTTTCTCAATTCTATTTCCTTTTTCCCAAGACAGAGTCTAACTACCACACTTTGGGTAAAATGCTGTTCCATTCTCATAGCTCACAGCAACCTCACACTCTTTGGCTCAAGCGATCCTCTTGCCTTAGTCTCCCAAGTAACTGGGAGTAGAGGTGCCTGTCATGATGCCCAGTTAGTCTTCCTATTTTTAGTAGAGATGGGGTCTTGCTCTTGCTCAGGCTGGTCTCAAACTCCTGTGCTCAAGCCATCCACCTTCCTCAGCCTTCTAGAGTACTAGGATTACATGCTCAAAACACTTCTTGAACGTACTTTTTTCTTCCACATTGAGTCTTCTTGTTTCCCTTTTTAGAAATGAGAATATATTTATACATTTACAAATATTTGTAAAGAGAGAGAGAAAGAGAGCTATGTGTATACTGACTGATACATTTGTATGGTCATATTTTTGTCAACAGATCAGTTTCTGCATTTATGAATGACCATATAGTTTGGATTTCTCTAACTTTGCAATGGAATTTGTAGTTGGTGAGTGTGATTCTGTGAACTTCTCAGGATTGCTTTGGATATTCAGGGCCTTTTGTGACCCATTAATATGAACATGAAACCATGTTCATATTAATTTTGGCATGGTTTGTATGCATTTCTATTTTGTTCTGGTTTTGACACATAATATATGTGGTAGGGAGGGACACTTTTTTTTTTTTTTTTTGGTAGAGACAGAGTCTCACTTTATCAGCCTCGGTGGATTGCCATGGCATCACACAGCTCACAGCAACCTCCAACTCCTGGGCTTAGGCAATTCTTTTGCCTCAGCCTCCCGAGTAGCTGGGACTACAGGTGCCCACCACAGAGCCCGCTATTTTTCTGTTTCTGCAGTTTGGCCAAGGCAGGATTTGAACCCTCCACTTTTAAGTATATGGGGCTGGCACCCTGTTCAATGAACCACAGGTGTCACCCGAGAGGGACACCTTTATACATGTACACATGGTGAATGATCAAATTGTGATATCTACTACATCTATTACCTCATGCAATTATTATTTCTTTGTGGTGAGCACATCCAAAACTTCTGTCCTAGCTATTTGATGTATAATGCACTTTTGCCAGTTGAGTCATACTACAGTACTGTGGAATAGGAGCTTTCATCCCCTCTTTATACTTTTTCCTCTTTTCTAGTTTACTTCTACTGATCTACACCAGGTATGAGGCTCAGGAGATTACCTTGTACCCTTGGGGAAGTACTTTTCTCTCATTTTTATTCTTCTCTGCCATCCTTCCATCCTTCTAGTAAAAGTAGATTTATTTTTCTTCTTGGAAAGCTCTTGTATCCTCCTTTCAATTCCATGGGGCATCTTAAAGAGTATTGTAACTTTCTGAATATTTTAATCTGTTACATTAGAAGAAATTTGCTGTTACATAAGATATTTCACAAAAGCACACATACAAAATGCATACACAATGAAGTTTTTCACATAGATATTTTTGTGGCAGAAAAAAAGTATGTCATGAGGAGCATCAAGTTTTTTATTTGATAAAATCTTCTGACTCTAGCAGCTTACCATATGTAAATAATAACTAGTAGAGCATAAAAATTTTTTAAAAGCTAAATAATATTTTGTAATAATCCAGTTTCTACATGTACAATATTCCCCTTTGGCAAAGGACACTAAATATGGCCAGAAGTAATATTTTGATAACTTAAGATAGTTTGTCATACTAGTTACCCAAGTTCAGGTTAAGGCTTTCACCACCATTCTTTCTCCTTAGCACATGCATAACTCCTTGAAAGAATCTCAATTTGAACTTTCTATTTTATCAAGATGTTATTAGAAATGACCTAAAGTTACATTTGTAATAGGTATATGATAGTTTTTGGTTACACTTTGGTTGTTTCATTATTTCACAGTAAACAGAAAATACAACCTGTCTGATTTCTGCTTCCATCACATTATTGACAAGTTTAGAGCCTAAAAGCATGCACATCTCAAAACTTTTTCTCTAGTAATAGAAAATCACGTGTTTATTGTGGTCACTGCAAAAAATTGCTCATGTTTCTATGCCTAACTAATCTTTCTTACTAAGAAGGTTAGTTATCACATTTCCTATGTTTAAATCCGTTCTTCAGATTAATATGAGTGTACAAATGATAAGGTTACATTGTTTGCATTTCTAAGGTACAGTTCAAGTTGTATTTGACTCCTTCTCTCCGGAGATGTAGTGTGTACCCTTACATTGTGCGTCTTAGGTGAGAGCTTACCAATCCCCCTTTCTCCTCCACTTTATATCCCCCCACTTAAATAGACTTGTGATTGTCTCTTCTGTGGGCCTATAGTTGCTTTTCTATTGGTTTCATATTATTGAGTGCATTGGATACTTTTGCATTCTAGTGATATTTTGCTCAGAGAAATGTGTTTTACCTCCATCCAGGTAAATACAAAATATGTAAAGTCTCCATCTATTTTTATGGCTGAACAGTATACCTTCGTATCCATACATCACAGTTATTAATCCATTCATGGGTTGATGGGCACTTGAGTTGCTTCCACATCTTGGCATGTTTGAACTGAGCTGCACCAAACATTCTACTGCAAATGTTCTCGTGATGAAATTTTTTCATCATGAGGATTTTTTGTTGTTGTTCTTGTTGGTGTTTTGCAGTTTGGGGCCAGGGCCAGCTTCAAACCTACCTCCTCAGGTATATGGAGCTGGTGCCCTACTCCTTTGAGCCACAGGTGTCACCCGAAATGAGTTTTGTTTTTTTCTTTTGAGTTTTGTTTTTATTCTTCTGAGTAGATACCTAATAACTGGATTGCAGGACCACATGGAAGATTTACTTTTAAATGAGAGGAGGCTCATAGTGGGATGGAGGTGGGGGCAGTCAAAGCTTTGGGAGAGATGGTAGGTGGGCTGAGCCCCTGTCTCTCTGGTGTGGAACAAGTGAAAAGATAAAAAGTGATAGGCAGGAAGATGAAGCTCGAGGGATAGCAGGGCAGCAGATTTTAAGACAAAAACAGATGATACTAGAGGATGAAATTTTGCAGCAAAACTGCCTCTGGCCCTACCCCTAGCCACAGACTCCAATGCTAAGCTCTTGCTTAATCCTGCTCTCCTAGCCACCCAAGACAGGTGTTTCCTGTTTCTACCCTCTGTGAGTTTGGGCTTCGAAGGTGGCTGGAGGGCTCCTGTTCAGAAGCCACCACGTGTCAGTGGGCACTGCGTAGTCCTTGTGCTCTCTCACTCCTGCGACATACCTTGTGCCATAGTCTGTAGGGCTTTCTCCACCCACCACCCTGGGAGACCTCGGAGGGCATTGGAGGTGTCTCTGCAATTTATGTCCTCACTGCTTTCACTTTGTGTATCAGCATCTTTCTCTAAGATATAAGCATGTCCCGTGGATGGCTGACAGGAAAGTCACTTGGGGAAGTTGGCTGCCTCCTTCCTCTGGCCTTAGGCTGCTGTTGCCTCCCTCCTGAAAGACAGCTGTCCAGCATGCCAAGCAGAAGGAGTTCCAGCAAGAAAGATTTCCCCACTGTACCCTCAGGAAAGAGAGAAATTGTTGAACCATGTAGGAACAGGTGACAGCAGCCCTGGCCACCAACAGGAGTAGGATGGATCTCCAGCATGCCATGGTTCCCATGTACTCACCAGTAGGAGAAGGATGGGTCTCCAGCATGCCATATTTACCGGGTGCCCACCAGCCCTGGAGCTCTGCAAAATGGCAGAGGTATTCAGGTTCCAGGGTGTCTACATCCCTGGGCTGCCTCCAAGCCCCCTGACTCAGCAGGTGGCTACATTTCCCTTTCCAATAAACTGCTTCCAAGGCCTGACATGGCTTGTGTACCCTTCTGGACTGATTGGTATTTCCTGGGACTCCTCCATGGTGGGCCTCACCTCAATATGTCTTTGTGGGCTGATGGAGACACCATCAGGAGGTTTTCTTACATGCTTAAGGGCCCTGGCCCTATAGAGTACCCTGGACCTCTCAGCAGGAGCTGCTGCTTTGTAAAGTGTTTATGGAAGTAAAGGGACACATGGCCCAGGAGTGAGCTTCCTGAGGTGTGGGTGTCATGATGACCAGGCTGGTGAGAGCCTTATCTTGCCAAAGTGTAGGTCTTTAAAAGTTCAACAATTTCCTACACAGTAGGGTATCTCAGATGGGGAGTGCAAATGATCCGCTGTATGTGGAGGATCAGGTCAGATAGGTCTGGGTTCCTACCTTAACAATAAGCCTCATGAGCACGTGCACCAACACAGGCTCCTCATTTGAGTCATCCCAGTGGATGGACAAAATGCTGCTGGCCCTGCTGGCCACCTGTAATTTTATTTCAATAGCCCCACCTCTCCCCTGCCTACATCTCTTGGCTGAAGAACTATGAGGGGTTCAAAGGAGGCCATCACGTAAGGAACCAAGTTGGGCCTGGAAGTAGTGTGGGGCCTGTCATGTCTCACCCCTCTTTCTCCCTGTAGCTGTGGATGCTGGTCCCAAGAGCATTGTTCCCTGGGAATGCCATCACTGCACCTGTGTGCTGGAGAACAAATTCAGCAAAATCTGGCCACATACACAATTCTGGACAGTCTTAGTGAGGGCAGACTTTCTGGGTTCCAGCAGGGTAGGCACTGACATCTCAGCCTGCCTCAGTGAGCTCAAGGTATATGTTGCCGTTGGTTGAGTGCAGGGGGTAGCTGGCTTGGCTCTTCTTCCCTGAATCTACCCACAATGCAGACTTACTGCTGTAGCCTTTGAAGGAAAAATTATGATAAAATCCTCTGGGGTGAGCATTTCCTTGGGCTATGAAATTGCTGTTGGCTCAGGAACTGGGTAGGAACCAAAGCTAAAAATTAAATGCCATTTCTCCAAAAGTAAGTACATATGAGGCTCCATACGATGGCTCATGCTTGTAATCCTAGCACTCTGGGAAGCCAAGACAGGCAGATTTCTTGCACTCAGGAGTTAGAGATCAGCCTGAGCAAAATTAAGTCCCTGTCTCTACTAAAAATAGAAAATCTAGTGGGCCATTGTGGGGGGGTGCCTGTAGTCTCAGCTAATTAGGAGGTTGAGGTGTGAGCATTTATTTAGCCCAAGAGTTTGAGGTTACTGTGAGCTATGATGATGCTACAGCACTCAACCTCAGGGTGACACATTGAGACTGCCTGAATAATGAAAAACAGTAAGAATATATGTGCAGCTCATGTATTGGGAATCATTCCTGTCACTATCACCTGAACAAAAACATTTGCTACTTTCCCAGAAGTACTGGTCTCTCTGTGTTTCTACATTGAATAATATACTCACTAATGAGTTTACTAGCAATCTCATATGCTTATCAAGTATGGATTAAGATCCACTATAACATTCTACCACAATATCTACTATAATTTGAATTATAGTAGATATAAAATGGAAAATTAAGATGAGCTATTCTAAATAAGGCCTAATTATTTTTGTATTTTGATTTTTCTATTTTGTATGGGTTAGTAATGAAAATAATGCTAAAATATATTTTGTTTTATTCTGTCAGGTTTAAGCAAGCATACTTGATAAGAAAGAACATGTGTCAACTATATGAATAACAAGGCAAATTCAGTTTTGTTTTTATTTTCTTGGAACAGATTTTATTTTCTATTTTAAGGCTTACGTTAGATTTTTAAGTTTGTTTGTAAATATTTCCTTTTTGGTACTATTATGACTGGAATTACCTTCCTAATTTTATTTTCATATTCTTCATTGCTACTACAAAAGTACAAGTGAATTACCTACAGAAGTCATCTCTCTGCTGTTATTTTTGTGTATTGCATTGATTTTTTGTTTGGCTGATAAATCAACATTACATTTGTGAAGTAATCTCATTTGCTCATGGTATTCTATAATTTTTACATTTTATTGAATTCAATTTCCTAGTAAATTTCTAAGGATTTCTGTGTATATATTCATCAGAGATATTCAGCATATAGTCTTCTTTACTTGTAACATTCTGTCTGGCCGCAGTATTAGCGTAAAGCTGACCTGATGGAATTTATTGGTGAGTGGTTCCCAATAGCATTCTTCTGTTTCCTGGAAGGGTTTGTGAAGAGTGGTGTTCTTTAATAAATGGTTAGTGGAATTTATCAGTTGAGCCATGTAGCTCTGTGCCTCTCTTTTGTGGGGAGACATTTTTCTTACACTAGAACTGCTATGGTTGACCATCCCCTGCAATATCCATTTCCTTAAGTTGACCTAATTTTCATAGACCTGACAGTCCTCATACATACATGTGGTGTGTGTCTGGTGGGTTTTAAAAATAAATATTTGGCCTTAATTCCATTAGTTAAATATTCTTATTTGCTTTTTTCCTTCAACTACATGTAGTAAGGTTCTATTCTTTTGTATTTTTCTTTTTTCATTTGAAGTAGTGAATTCAAGTGAAATTCCATGTCTTCTACTGAAGAATGGTGCAGGGGAAAAAGAGGAAAAATAATTCTTTTGTTATGGCTACTGAAAAAAAATAGATTTTCCCAAAGAAAATGTGGACTGTAAGTTGGTAAACATCGAAGATTATTCACACCATTAGTTTCTCTCCTTTAAATTGAGAAGAATTTGTGACAGTGGGAAAATATGACCTGTTACCTGGATTTCACACATTCACACTGAATTCTGTGGCATAAATTTGGAAACATCTAGAAGTACTCAAATATTATTTGTTTACTAAGTGATTTGTTGTGAAGAAATAATTAAATGGCATTTTTCTGTTTTCTCAAAGGGATAGATATGTGTATCTTTTCCTAAGGGTACTAATTCTACCCATAGAGTTCCCTCATGATCTCATCTAATGCTAAGTACCTCCCAGAGATCCCACCTCATAATACCATCATATGTGGATTATAATCTCAATTTATGAGTTATGGTGGTCTGTGCCTAGTGCTTGTTCTAAATTGACTTTTTCAGATCCAAGTTTGGGATATGTGAGGCAGAGAAAATTCAGTGAACTCACCTACCATCTATTTCCTGAGATCCCAACATCCCTACCTTGTCTGCCTTCTTCTTCTCAGCTTCTTTAGTGGCTCTGTATGTTTATTTTATATGCATTATGTAGAGCTTTTGTTGTATTTAGTAGGAGAAGTAAAGAAAAAGCATGTACACTCTATCTCCATGGAACTGGATGTTTTCTCTTTCCTTTAGGGCTAATAAGTCTTCTCATTATAGAAAATTGTTATTGTGAGTGTTCCATTCTATTGTAAATTTAATGATATAAACATGAAGTATACCCATCTTTGTTCACTTGGAGATTATTTCACATCAGATAGGCCTTTGCACTACACCCAGAGAAAACACATGCTGTCTGTCTGGAGCCCTGGGTTTCCAGTATTAGTCAATACTTTTTTCTAACTGCTCATTAGTCTCATTTGTGTCTTTAACAGGATCAATTGTTTGGAATTTAATTTATATTTTACTGCTTTGAGCACAGATTTAGCTAATTAATTTGAAGGTAACAGATTATTAATATTTTAACTTACTGTTAGAAAATACTTGAGGAAATTGAAGTTGAAGAAATATTTAGGTTTTCTATTTAAGTTAAATAGAAGAAAACATAGAGGATGTGAAGAGATCTAAAAGGTAGTTAATGTAGCAGATGCTCAGAATACTGACATATCAAAACCTGTATAATCTACCATAAAAACCAAAGCAGTATAATTTATTAGTGATAGCTGACATAAGCTAGCTTGGTGAAAGCATAAACAAAATCAGCAGTTGTATGAAAATATCATCACTTTTCCTACTTAGCCTGTACCTTCTTCAAAATTGATGAAATAAGGGAAAACATATATAACAATATGAAAATTAAAACACCACCCCTGGGTGGGGAAGGACATACCACAAGTGGATCAGTCATTTGTAGAAACTCATGAAATATAGAAAGAAAACATAAAGACATCTGCTGAGACCTGTACCAGGAAAAGCAATGTCCACCCAAAACATACTGCTGAGGAAGATAAAATGGAGGGACAATTCCTACTTCAAGTGGGTTTCGGTGAATTCCTTACAAATTTTTCTATTCAAGTTTCTATTATCTACATGAAAAGACAATTTTCACCTCTTCTTTTCTAGCATAGACGAGTTTGATTCTATCAAAATTAAAGAGAAATATATTTTAAAATCTCCAACTATTCTTGTAGATTGTGAATTTACTATTTCTCTTTGAGTTAAGTAACCTTTCTTTTGTATATTTTGAGGCCATGTTTTTAAAGGGCATATCCATATTTAAGTCTTTTATCTTTTCTGGCCAATTGGACCTTTTATCAGTATGAAATATTCCTGATTGTTTAAGGTAATGCTTCCTCCCCCCATGGGATTTTCTCACTTATTGTGTGAAAACATTTGTGTTCTGCATTTAGTAGGTTTCACCTGTTCCTTCCAAGATGCACCATTAGTGTGATCCCTCCCTTTACACTCTCTCCACCCATCCTCCCCTTCCTCTTCCCTCCCTTACCCCTTTCCCCATTTTCTTGTTGTATAATTTGCATGTAGCCTTCATATGAAAGCTATAAATTTGCTTCATAGTAGGGCTGTATAATTGGATACTTTTTCTTCCATTCTTGAGATACTTTGCTAAGAAGAATGTGTTTCAGCTCCATACGTGTAAATATGAAAGAGGTAAAGTCACCATCTTTCTTTAAGGCTACATAATATTCCATGGTTTTAGCCTTACTGTTTACCTTGCCTGACTCTGATCTTCTTTTGTATTTTAAAATCTGTTCTCTTCCTTATTTTATTTACCACAGATGCCTTTGAATAATAGAGGGATAAGTTGCTGGAAGCTTTATTGCAGTGGCTCGATTCTTGAGGGCCACTGCCTTAATTCTTGGTGGTAGAGGTGGAGTAACAGCACAGTCACCAGGGATGTTGCCTTGGAGAGTCATT
>CAUYON010113851.1:0-12770 GCA_963573935.1 Arctocebus calabarensis
TTAAATCATAGCTGCGTACAATAGTGCAATCAAGGGGTACAATGTGCTGGTTTCATATACAATCTGAAATGTTTTCATCAAACTGTTTAACATAGCCTTCATGGCATTTTCTTAGTTATTGTATGAAGACATTTGTATTCTGCATTTACTAAGTTTTGCCTGTACCCTCCTAAGATGCACCATAAGTGTGGCCCCACCAATTACCCTCCCTTCACCCCAACCTTCCCTCTCCCCTCCCTTGCCCCTTTCCCCATATTCTTGTGCTATAGTTGGGTTATAGTCTTCATATGAAACCTATAAGTTAGCTTCATAGTAGGGCTGAGTACATTGGATACTTTTTCTTCCATTCTTGAGATACTTTGCTAAGAAGAATATGTTCCAGCTCTATCCATGTAAGCACAAAAGAGGTAAAGTCTCCATCCTTCTTTAAGGCTGTGTAGTATTCCATGGTATACATGTACCACAATTTATTAATCCATTCGTGGGTGGATGGGCATTTGGCCTTCTTCCATGACTTAGCAATTATGAATTGAGCTGCAATAAACATTCTGGTACAGATATGTTTGTTATAATGTGATTTTTGGTCTTCTGGGTACACACCTAGTAAAGGAATTATTGGATCCAATGGCAGGTCTATTTTTAGATCTCTAAGTACTCTCCAAACATCCTTCCAAAAGGAACGTATTAGTGTGCATTCCCACCAGCAGTGTAGAAGTGTTCCCTTTTCTCCATATCCGCGCCAACATCTCTGGTTTTGGGATTTTGTCATGTGGGCTAATCTTACTGGAGTTAGATGATATGTCAAAGTAGTTTTGATTTGCATTTCTCTGATGATTAAGGATGATGAGCATTTTTTCATGTGTCTGTAGACCGTGCACCTGTCTTCTTTAGAGAAGTTTCTCTTCAAGTCCTTTGCCCATCCTGAGATGGGATCACTTGTTCTTTTCTTGCTAACACGTTTGAATTCCTTGTGATTCTGGTAATTAAACCTTTGTTGGAGGCATAACTTGCAAATATTTTCTCCCATTCTGAGGGCTATCTGCTTGCTATACTTACTATATTTTTGGCTGTACAGAAGCTTTTTAGTTTGATCAGGTCCCAGTAGTGTATCTTTGATACTGCTTCAATTGCCTGGGGAGTCCTCCTCATAAAATATTCACCCAAGGTGATTCCTTCAAGAGTTTTCCCTGCACTTTCTTCTAATATTTTGACAGTTTCGCGTCTTAAGTTTAAATCTTTAATCCAGTGAGAGTCTACCTTAGTTAATGCTGAGAGGTGTGGGTCCAGTTTCAGTCTTCTACAGGTTGCTAGGCAGTTCACCCAGCACCATTTGTTAAATAGGGAGTCTTTTCCACACTGAATGTTTTTAATTGGCTTGTCAAAGATCAAGTAATGGTAAGTAGCTGGATTCATCTCTTGGTTTTCTATTCTGTTCCAAACATCTACCACTCTGTTTTTGTGCCAGTACCATGCTGTTTTGATCACTATCAATTTATAGTAGAGTCTCAGGTCTGGTAGCATTCCTCCTGCTTTGTTTTTATTTCTGAGTAATGTCTTGGCTATTCGAGGTTTTTTCTGATTCCATATAAAATGAAGTATTATTTTTTTGAGATCTTTAAAATATGACAGTGGAATATTTTGATAGGAATTGCATTAAAATTATATATTGCTTTGAGTAGTACAGACATTTTAACAATGTTGATTCTTCCTAACCATGAGCATGGTATGTTTTTCCATTTGTTTAACATTTTCAGCTATTTCTTTTCTTAAAGTTTCAAACTTCTCTTTATAGAGATCTTTCACATCCATTGTTAGGTAAACTCCCAAATATTTCATCTTCTTTGGCACTACTGTGAAAGTAACAGAGTCCTTGACTGTTTTTTCGGCTTGGCTATTGTTGGTATGTATAAAGGCTACAGATTTATGGGTATTGATTTTGTAGCCTGAGACGCTGTTGTATTCCTTGATCACTTCTAAAAGTTTTGTAGTAGAATCCCTGGTGTTTTCCAGATATACAATCATATCATCTGCGAAGAGTGAAAGTTTGATCTCTTCTGACCCTATGTGGATAACCTTGATTGCCTTTTCTTCCCTGATTGCAATGGCTAAAACTTCCATTACAATGTTGAAGAGTAGAGGAGACAATGGGCAACCTAAGATGTTATCATTATTGCAAGATGTTTTCTCAAGATGTTACCGTTGGTGGAAACTGAGTAAAAGGTAAGAGGAATCTCTCTGTATTATTTCTTCCCCTTGCTTATAAAGCTACATTTACCTCTAGACAGAAAGTTTCATTTTAAAAATTGTATAGAGTATAGTCATCTCTGCCTCTTGATGTCTATGTGTATATATCTATTAAGAGAAGTCTGGAAGGATGGACACATCAACAGTAAGGAAAAAAAAAAAAAACAGAGTGATCGTGATTTAAACCTCCAGGACTCAGCTCTTACCTGTAACAAACCTCCCATCACCGATGCCAGCACCGCCATTCCAATACACAGGACTCCAAACAACACGCCTAGATGAGAGATATAAAAGCCAATGTGAAACCTAGACCAGAGATTTAGAACTCTCAATAAAACGAGCCACTACACCTTCGATTCAAAGTGAATTAATATGACTTTGGTGAAGAATGGCCACGTACATCAGAACCAGCAAAAAGAGGAAAGGGCTCTTGTCCTACAGGATCAGCAGTGGGCACCGACAGACATTGTGTCCCAGGATTAGTTACAAGAGTAGGTTATATAAGTAAAGAATCCCCACAATGACTTGCAGGGATTTCAAAACTAAGTACTATAGTGTGTAATTAATTTAATCCTCTATAGCACTTGGCTATAAAGGAAAACTCAGGTTTCTGTTTTCAACCTACCAAAAATAGCATACATTTCAGCTCTGCTCTATACAGTGGGCAGAGGAGGAAAGTAATACACGTTAGAAATTAGAGTCTTCCAACTTTAAGCCTTCATTTCTCTGGGGAAGTGGCAATCCATAGGAAGGGGCATTTACCTCCAGCCCCTTCTCTCTCCATAAACATTCCAGCCTTTCCTATTAAACTAGCACAGAAAGGCAACTTCAAGACAAGTATCACTCACATTCCCCCTTCTGCCATGATGTCTTCCCCTTGAGAATTTGTATAGAAATTCTCAAGCTGGGCATGTAGCTCAGTGGGTAGGGCACCGGCCACATACACCAAGGCTGGAGGGTTCGAACCTGGCCTGGGTCAGCTAAACAACAATAACAACTGCAACCAAAAAATAGCCGGGCACGGTAGTGGGCACCTATAGTCCCAGCTACTTGGGAGACTGAGGCAGAGAATCGCTTAAGCTCAAGAGTTTGAGGTTGCTGTGAGCTGTGACACCACAGCACTCTACTGAGGGCAACATCGTGAGACTCTGTCTCAAAAAAGAAAACAAAAAGAAATTCTCACCATGAGGAGTCAGATTATGACATTTTTTTCCCTTCTTCTTTTGATTTTCCATATTCTCTACATTTTCTCCAGGAACATGCATTTAAAATTAAAGGAAATGTTTTACAAAAATACCCTTTAATTTTAGAGTTCCATTTAGCAAAAGTCATCTGAAGTCAGTCAATGGATAATAATTTCCCACATTCAGAATTCAAAATGTAGGGGAAAAAAAGAATGGAAAATTTGCTTATGAAATTATTACATTCCTTATACTATGTTATTTCTACCTTACTTATACTAGCATTCAAACCTTTGTTAAATATATTGGGTAAATAATCTGATTGCACCTGAAATAAAAATCTAACATTGATTTTTTTTTTAAAGAGCTCTTGCTGCAATGATTTTTCTGTCTCTCAATCCTAATATAAATAGTATTTCCAACTTACTTAGCTTGATTCTTGCCCATTTGATAAACCATGGTCAGTCCCCATTATGGGTTTTGATACTCAAAGTTATTGGGAACATATTCAAATCACCTGCCATATACCTCAAGAACATGTCATCATATTACCCTTCAAAACAAATGAAAATATCATCTGTATTCCCTGAGTTGAACTGTCATTCATCAACATCATTCCACGAGGACCAGGCATGGAATCGTTTTATGCACATTATCTCAAGACCTCCTAGAAACTCTGCAAGTATTTTTGTGCCGTTTTCCAAATGAAGAAATAGAGGCTTGTATGGATCCCTGGATTTCCTCAAGGCTAACAGGTAGTAAATGGATGAAGTAAGATTGAGTCCATCTGGCTTCAGAAACCATACAATTTCAAAACTTCCATGATGAACCAATCTAAGTACTCTTTAGGAAGCATTGTATAATTCTGAAATTACACCCCAGGATTAAAATTTGTTATATAATGAAATGTGGATTGCTATTTCAATTTAGGGAACATCTAAAAATGTAAATTACTATATTTTGCTGTGTACGATGCACACTTTTTGCCCAAATTTTTGAGAGAAAATTAAGGACATGTATTATACATGGGTGGTATGGCCAGGGAATGGGGAAGCCCAGTGGGTCTCTGGGGGCCACCACAACCCCCTACCTGGACCTACCAGGCGCACAGGACTCCAGTCTGGGAGGATCCAGATCTGCTAGGAGCAGGCTGGAACGGCCTCTGCTGAGCACTGCAATCGGGAGGGGGCTGTGGGGGACCTGGCTAGGTGGGCTGCAGCTATGTGGGGTGAGGGCAGAGGTCCAAGGCCCAGTTGTGTGGAGGGGACAAGGAGCCCTACACAGCCCCCAAGCATCAACCTGGCAAGAGGCCTCAGACACTCCATCCACTGGCCACGCACATGGGCATCTGGGCTATGGCTCCCACATGGTGGGTAGGGAAGGGCTTTCTGGGAGAGAGGGAAGGCGCAGCATTCCCAGAGTGAGTAGCAGCACCCTGAGAGTGGGGTGATCTGCACGTTTACTGGGGAAAGTTAGTCCTCCCAGATGTGTCTCTCCTGCCGCAGAGCAGGCCACTCTCTCGAGAGGTGTTTTCCTGAAAGTTTGGACAAAAAACGTGGGTGCACATTATACATGAGAGCACACTACGCAGCAAAAGCCAGTAAGTACGTACTTCAGGCTACAGTCCTGGCAATGACATACGCTGTGAAAGGATGGCGCAAAACAGAGACTCATTTACAATTCTTTTGATAGTCCATTAGTGTTATTGTGTTGAGGCTGAAGATTCTGTTTTAAAAAACAAATTTGTCACTTATTCATTCCAAATGAAGAATGAAGTATAGAGGCAAGATTTCTTTGAGCCGAATATGATGCTGAGACATCTGAGGACTGGAGATCTTGAAGCTTTTCCATTCAAGTCGGTATTTAAACCCTAGTAGGGTTCTAAGACAAGAAGTTGAGAATTCCTCGCACAAATTTATAGACGATCACCACAACAGTGTACACGACAATCAGGATGAGCCAAAGATAACACTATTTCTTTCATCTTCCATTCCTACATGCAGACCATGTGCCTGAAATTGACATACGGTAAAAGCGTGGCTCTTGGTTCCAAAGTAAGGATACGTCTTAGAACCGCGACCTTAAGTTTAGAAAGAAAAGAGTCAAATTTTTTGTTTGTGGCTAAGACTTTTCACATAAATTTGGGATACAAAGAATAAGGAAGAAGAGCAGTCAAATAGGACCCCTGGAAATTATCCTGTGATCCATTGACACGTTATTGTTTGACGTGTCTCCCAAATCTTGACTGGAAAGATGGCTGTGTCCACAGTAAGTCCAAGCACACCCAGGAGGGTTTGCATTCATACTCAGATGTTCTTATTCTGTGTCTTCAGTGGAAAACAATTTATAGCGTCTCAGAAAAACATCCTCTCTCTGAGTTAAACCGGAATTGGAAAAACAGAAACTTACTCATTCCTTGGGAAATCCAAGACAGAGACCTTTCTGAGAGTGATCGGAAGCGTAGTTTTATCACATCTTCCACTGTTACTGCTGCTAAGGCATTAATACTGGAGGAAACGGTGCTGTAAGGAAAATTACAACTTTTGACTTATGGTATGTTACCTTTAACAATACTTTAGGGCAAGAAAAGGAGGAAACAAATTGTCACTTCTAAAATACAACCAAACTTCTGCGAGGTTATTTTTAATGATCACAGCCTCTCCTTCTGGAATCTGTTACTGTTCTAGAATGATTCCGGCAACATCCACTGGATTAATTTAAATAAAAGAGAAAGGATATATTAATGTTGCCTCTATTTGGCAGTTAATCCTCAGCATCTATGAAAAGAATCTACATAGATTACTCAGTATAACTATATACAACAACTTTAAAACATATTTTGTGTGTGTATGTATGTGTAGGAGTGTTGAAAGTCCTCCCTAACACATATCATAAAGATCAACAAGATTAATTTCCTGAATCCTTCCTAATATTTTCTGCCTATGTTGATAATTCTCTGGTGCAAACACAAGGAGACATTGCAGTGGATAAGTTCAATCAAAAAACACAAGAATCCTTGGGCAGTGTGTGCTAGTCAACATGGAAATGAAATATTTTATTCTGATGTTCCAGTTGACCATATTCTAGCCACAGGCATATTTTAAACCAAGGTCATTGACCCCCATGTTTGATAAGCAGTGAAAGCCACTATCCACTGATCGTCATGACATTATAGTGAGGCATTAACTCCTGTTATTTGCTGCCAAATAAAATTAATTGATGCCTCTCTGTGACATTATAGAGTATACAACGGTGTGTGAGACAGATGTTAAAGGTGGAGCATGATGACACCAGGATGTCAGTTTGACAGAGGTTACCAACACCAGACTGCCTACTTCCGCCCATGCCCAGAATTCAACTTTATCCGATAATAAAGTATCTGATAATAAAAGAAAGATCCCCCAAGGAAAACCAGGTGTTATTTGAGTTCCCCTCCATACCTTAATGTTCCACTATATGCACAGGCCACAAAAAGCCCAGGAAGTCCTGGATAATCTCGCAGAATGTCCATTACTAAATAAGGCATAAGCTGAAAAATTCCAAAATTGACTCCTGTTATTTGCTGCCGAATAAAATCAATTAATGTCTCACTCAGCTTGTGTTCTTCAGGTACTAAAAGGAGCTATTCCACACAACTGAAATTTCCAAATATCTAAAATTAAACTCCTTAACTAGCAACGCTTAAGGAAATAAATAGCATGGTAGTTAAATAAACAGGTGCTGTATTCAGACAGATATGGCTTTGTTACATCATTTCTCTGAGCCACAATAAAATAGTGGCAATAGCTCCAACTTCACATAGCTGCTATAAAAGTTAAATCGGATCATCTACCTCAAGCTCTCGGTATTGTATATGGAATATAAATGTGTAATACAAAGCCACTTTTTTAGTTTGAAATATTACAGGTTTACCAATGTTTTTGGTTACATGGGTCTCTTTTATAACGCGTAAATCGGAATTGTAAGTGTTCCCATCCCCCAGATGTATTCATCATACTCATTAGGTAGGTTTCCACCCAGCCCCTGCTCTCTCCTCCCCCGTGATTGATTTCCACTGAGTTTTGCCTCCCTCTGTGCACATGGGTGCTCGTTGGTTACTTCCAATTTAACAGTGAGTACAGGTGGTGTCTGTTTGTCCATTCTTGAGATACTTCACTTAGGATAATGGTCTCCAATTCCATCCAGATTATTCCAAAAGACATTAAGTCATCCTTCTTCATGGCCGAATAGTACAGCCATTTTTAAGAAGGTATTTAATTTTTTTTTTGACCTTAAACATCATCTTATTTATTTTTATTTTATTTTATTTTTATTTTAAACGCCTCTATGCTTACGTAAGCAGCATCCACTTCCCTTGACGACTCAAGGCCATTTTGTGAACTTCAGTCACTGTCCAGGATTGAAGATGTAATGTGAGCTGCATATATTAATAGCATAAGACATGGGAATGAATGGAGAGTGACCTCAAGAAGTCCCTGAAACTTGCTTCCTTTAAAAAAGTTTCTTATACCGGCCTGATGGGGTGGCTCATGCCTGTAATCCCAGCACTCTGGGAAGCCGAAGCCGGTGAATTGCCTGAGCTCAGGAGTTCAAGATCAGCCTGAGCAAGAGTGAGACCCCATCATTACAGAAATTAGAAAAAAAAAACTGGACAGGCATTGTGGCAGGTGCCTGTAATCCCAACTGTTTGGGAGGCTGAAGCAAGAGGATCACTTGAGCCCAGGAGTCTGAGGTTGCCATGAGCTACAAAGCCACAGCACTCTACCCAGGGGTGACAGAGTAAGACTCTGTCTCAAAAAATATAACATAAAATAAGACAAAATTCCTGATACCAATCTGCTTTTTGATAACTTACATTTTTTAAATAAATATTAAATGCAGTCAGGTGTGTAATTTCAAGACTATGTTGCAAGGTAGTCTTTCTGCAAAATCAATTTCTGAATCAAAGGAGTCCTTAGAGATAATTTTCCAGAAGATTTCATTTGCATTGAAACGTTATTGATTACTTCTCCCATGGTGCAGAGTGGATGACATGCCCTATCTCATCAGTTTCCGCAGTCCTTTCAATTTCATTTAACAATAGTGTATTGATGGGATATGAAGGAATTCCTCCATTGTCAAAGGAGTCTGTTTTCAAGAATGTTTTCTCCATTTTCTCCAAAGCTTACTAATTCTTTGTTCTCAAAAAACAGAATAGCACTTACCCTCTATGAGATCAAAACCCAGTTTTTTCAGTATATCAAAAAAAAAGTAAACAATAGTCCATATATAAGCAAAAGTAAATTTCTACCAATGGTGGTTATGCCAAGGTCCAAAATCCTTTACTTTGTCATCCTCTTTCTCAAAAATCTCCACTGTGATTATCTCACATCTGAGTGGTTCCCTCAAGTACAGGTAAAAGCAATGAGACAAGACTGATAGATAGGAAAACCATGAAGCCGGATGTGGGCACCGATACAGTGCTTTTTCCTCAGAGTGAATTCAGCAAAGTGCCGCGGAAACACATCTTTGCTCTCCTGAGGACGCAATTTTCACATGATCAGGCACTGCCTTGTTTGCATTGTATCTGCAGTGGAATGTGAAGTGAATTAACTCTTCACTGCAGTCCTGGAAACAGCCAAATAGACAGAATTCTTAGCACAGACTCTCTAAGATTATGCAAGCAAGACATCTGAATGATGCTATGACAAGAAATCTCAAAGACAAAAAGAAAAAAGAAAAAGATAGGAAACTGAGGAACTGTTTGGTTGTTGTCATTTGTTTGTTTGTTTGTTTTTGGAGACAGAGTCTCACTTTGTCGCCCTCAGTAGAGTACTGTGGCATCACAGCTCGCAGCAACCTTCAGCTCTTGGGCTTAGGTGATTCTCTTGCTTTAGCCTCCCGAGTAGCTGGGACTACAAGGTGCCCACCACAATGCCTGGCTATTTTTTGTTATAGGTTGACTGGGGCCAGGTTCAAACCCGCCACCCTCGGTATATGGGACCAGTGCCCTAGTCTCACTCAGTCGCCCTGGGGTTGAGTATCACAGCTCACAGCAACCTCAAACTCTTGGGTTCAAGTGATTCCCTTGCCTCAGCCTCCCAAGTAGTTGGGACTGCAGGCACCCGCCACAACGCCAAGCTAATTTTTCTGTTTTTTAGAAATGGGGTCCTTACAATATATAGGAGAAAAGAAAAACAAGGAACTGCTCTTGCTCAGGCTGGTCCTGAGCTCACCCCCCTAACCCCCCCGCCCCCCACCCCACCCCCACCACCCGGTCTGGCCTCGTGGAGTGCTGGGATTAAAGACGTGATTGTCGCACCCAGTCAGGAACTATTTTTTTGTTTGTTTTCCTTGGGTGTTTTTGGCTTTGTTTTGGTTTTTGCCTAGGGTAAAGGGAAGCCACATTAGAAACATCTTAAAAATCACAAAATATTCTTGATCAGAGGTCATACAGCAGAAGAGTGCTTCCCTCTTCATAGTAAATGTGGTTCTTGGGTTCTCTGAGAGAGCAGGAAGTGTGTCTTGATTAAAAAGAGTGCACAGATTAAGACAGGGTTGAGATATACAGTTCAAGCTCAAGGATGTTATCATTTTCTAATCCAACGAAGTTGTATTTTTCGGAGAGTATATGATGCATTTGTACCAACATGAAATTCAATCTATCTTCATTCTAATGAGTCCCCTGCATGCTTGATTTATAGGGAAATCTTAGGTAATAATTTTGGCAAGAACTCAGGTTTTGGAGTCAGGCTGTCCTGAGTTTGAATTTTAGGTGTATTTTTTGAAAGATGATATAGGGCATAAAAGTTCAAAGTTAGGATGCTGGTGATAACTTGACTGGGTTTGAATCTGGGCTCCAGATTTACCAACTGGTTACTTACTTAACTTCTCCGTGCCTCAGAAATAATCATCTTTGAAAGGGATCTAATCATAGTATCTATGTCAGAGGGTGGCTGTGAGGATTAAAAGTTGAAATATACATAAAGCACTTATGGTAGCACTTGTTCATGGCCAGTATTTGGTAAGTGCTCATAGCTACTCTTATGTATTAGCAAGTTGTATGACCTCTCTGAGATTCATTTCCTCACCTATCAAATAGGCCTGTGAGAATTAAATGAAGCCCATAAAGCTCTTGGCATAGAATCTTATTACATAGTTCTTACTCAATTTACTCAATACATTTATTACTCAATAAACTTATTAGATACATTTTGACATCATTTGAAAACTGGAAGATTTGCCTGTAGTCCCAGCCACTTGGGAAGCTGAGGCAAGAGAATCACTTAAGCCCAAGAGTTTGAGGTTGCTGTGAGCTGTGATGCAGAAGCACTCTACAGAGAGAAATATGGTGACACTCTGTCTTAAAAACAAACAAACAAAAAACTGGAAGATAAATTGTTAATAAATGAGTGACCTGACAACACCCACAAAATATTCTTCAGTGCCACTGTTTATGAAGGTTTTCTTAAAAATGTGTTTTCATGTTTTGATTCTTATCTTTGATCTATTTCTATTTAACACTTAACTTGAATTTTTTCCAGGTATTCGAATTTTTTTTTTTTCCAGCCAGGGCTGGGTTTGAACCCACCACCTCCCGCATATGAGGATGGTGCCCTACTCCTTGATCCACAGGTGCTGCCCCAGGCATTTGAATATTTTAATTTTGGATACAGCCCTCTTCATTCATGCTATAACTGCTAACGTAAATTTTTGCCAAATATTTTATAGATATATAGATATATAGTGATCGTGTGCATGCCCACTTGCTGTTTCTCCACAAGAACATGAATGCTGCTTGAAGATTTTTTTTTTGGAGACTATGTTGCCCTCAGTAGAGTGCTGTGGCATCACAGCTCACAGCAACTTCAAACTCTTGGCCTTAAGTGATTCTCTTGCCTCAGCCTCTCAAGTAACTGGGATGACAGGTGCCCGCCACAACACCTGGCTTTTTGTTGTTGTTGCAGTTGCTCAGCTGGCCAGGGTCAGATTCGAACCCACCACCCTTGGTGTATGTGGCTGGCGCCATAAACACTGTGCTACAGGCACTGAGCTGCACTAAGAAGATTTTTGAATGTCAATAAATCACATGAAAGAAAGACAAGATACTGAACCTGGTCTAGGGCAGACACTTGCTTGTCTGTCCAAGGATCACAGTCGTGGTACCTAGAATACAGGGCGAGCCCACAAAACACTGAGCAGGTGAGGATTGTCCAGAGTCCCAGAAGATTGATGTAAAGAGACCTGAAGAGATGGAAATAAACCAGCAAATGACAACCATCATTTTTATCCTAAAGATTAGGAAACCTGTTGCACGAGCAAAAGAGACCCTCATGATTTTACACAATAAATACACATTATCTTTTGGTTATTGAAAGTGCCATTTATTTTATTCTAGTCTAATATTCTGCTTATAATGTCAATCAGCAAGATATTTGGAAATATTTGGAATAGACACAGTTTTCTCACATAATGAGTGTGTCCCCTGGTCAGAATTCGATGGGGCATCATTAGCTTTCGAATGGCACTTAATTAATTATACTACTTCTGGTCTTCTTGTCATGAAACAAGGATTTTAATAGTCAAAACAGCAGTAACTATTACTCATTTTCCTTTGAAAAGTAATGCAGCGATGAACTGCTAATATTGTTAGTCTCTACAGAGCAACTCAGCAGACCTGTTTAAATGTCATTTATGAACCCGCGCATTAGGTATAAAGGCAAACCTGTATTCTTCGACCACATGTCTTTGCAAACAATGTTCAGCATTATAACAGACCGTGTGTGCTCCAGTAGAATTTAAGGGTTTACACAACAGCACTGGAGTCAGACCTGAGCTTACACCCTCAGTATACCAGAATAGGTGACCTCTCCGACCTTCAGTTTCTTCATTTACACACAGAGAAAACAATGCCTATATCACAGAGTTCTAAAATTAAATGAATCAGTATATTTCACAGAGCACAAGACTTGCATATAATAAACACCTGATAAATGGTAAATATTGATATTATTAGTGTTCAAGTCATTGAAGGTTGTGTCTTAATAATCAGCAAAAGAGTAAACACTTTTCTCACTCAGATGACTACATGGTTTTTCCAAGGATGGTCTAGTGGACAAGGCTAAGTTAGGCTGGGCGCCCGTGGCTCAGTGGTTAGAGTGCGGGCCCCCTTGCACCAGGGGTGGCGGGTTCAAACCCGGCCAGGGCCTGCTAAACGAAACAAACAAAAAAAATAGTGCTGAGTCACCCAAAGTCATGCCTCCCTCCCTGGGGGCAGCCTGCATCCAATGACGATGGGTTCAGAGGTTTAAAGGTCCAGTCCCAGTATCCTAACTTGGGACAAGTCTGAAGCACCCTTGCAGCTCC
>CAUYON010113853.1:0-12579 GCA_963573935.1 Arctocebus calabarensis
GCACCTGTAGTTCCAGCTACTTGGGAGGTGGAGGCAGGAGACTCGCTCGAGCCCAGGAATTGGAGGTTGCTGTGAGCTGTGATGCTACAGCACTCTACTCAGGGTGACAGCTTGAGGCTCTGTCTCAAAAAAAAAAAAAAAGAAAAAGTGAGTAATAAAAACAAAATGACTCTTCATAATGATTTTTACTATGTATTTTCTGATGAGATTACTTTTAGTATTTCCATAAAGCTATGTGTCATAATATCACTACTGAATTCCATTTCTATTCAAGTTGAAGTTGGCAAGACTCTAGGAATCCTAGACACCAAGAATACAAGAGTGATTAGGAGTCATGTTACATTAAGGTTGCAGTGTTCATTTGTAGTCTTCTCCCAATACACATTTCTTAAGATCTTCCAGGACAGAGACCATGTTTTACTTCTCTTTGTATCTGCAGTTTATAGAACTATGAGATATTAAATGAATATCTTTTGAATGAACCTATGAATTAACTTCTATAATCCTAGCATACATTTTGAATTTATCATGAGTAGGGTGAAATTCCAATTCTATATGTATAAAACACAGTAGTGCTCTAATATGGCCTCATAGCTCACTCACATATAACTTGATACAGCTATTCAATAAATGGGGAGAATGCTTCAAGGCATAACAAATAGTGGAGTATGTGCCCTTCTTGATGCTGATGACATGGTTTTATTAACACAAACCAGGATTTTCCTTTCAAAGCTGCTGAACCTATTGGCTACTTACTGTCAGAACATTTTAACATCAACCATGCTACAACGAAAACCATTGTGTTTGACAGACATTCTCCAGTATTTAAGTGAACAATACTAAGTAACCTCATACAACATGTCAACTCATTCAGCTATTTGAATGCATATTTTGCATCTAACTTACTCAAGTGGGTCCATCAAATTTCAATTCTACTTACAAAAAAAAAAAAAAAAATCAGACATTTGCCAAAGGCCAGGCTGAACCTCTTTTATAGTCAAGGCAGCCAACTGATAGTTTTTAAGAGTTCCTGGCTCTCTAGGAACCGCCTCTTCTCCCTGTTGAGAAGGGATTCTAATCCCTCCCCCAGCCTACTTGCTCAGATTACACGAGTCTTTAGATTCTGAATAAAGCTGTCAGCTGCCATGAACAGGAAAATAGATAAGAGAAACATTCATGAGAAGAGGGAGTGGCCTGGGGCAGGAGGCAGTGGAAAGGAGCTACTGGAAGGGGTGGAGGGAATAAAACAGAAAGAATGGATATACCCACACAACAAGTTCAGATAACTGAACAAATATTCTTCAGTGCCGAGCTTAGATAGGACAACAAAGGGAGACCACCACCATGGTGCCTGAGGAGGATGGCCAAGGGGTGAGGTCACTGTGTGTGTCCAGAGGATGACTAAAAGGGAAGAAGGGCTCAGTTCTCTAACCTGCTTTCTGCCTCTCTATCTAGGACTTAACCCACAAGGATACAACTCGGCTTTTATCAATTGGGCAAGTAAAGTAAAAGAGCACAAAGAACCACCAAGAGTGATCTAAAGACCTGTGGAAAACTGCTTCATCAGGCAGGTGCTGCATCCGAAGAAATGGCTACGTTTGTGAAGATGGGTAACACCAGACTTTAAATCTTTTGAGACCTAACTTTATCCTCCCATTTCAGGACACAGAACTGGAGAATCTCAACTTAATATTCACTACAGTATTCGCACAGGGTCAATATTACTTTTTTTGGAAAATAATTTGGCTTTTTTAATAAACAAAACTTCTGTGTCCTATTTTCAGGGATAGAGAATACCAGGTCCCTAGGAATTTAAAAGTGTAAGATCAACTCTACTATGCATAGATCTCTAATATCAAAACCATGGCTTCTTTTAAACAAGCAATGTGGAGTATTGGCATCTCAGATATCAGTAGAAAACTCAATTATACAATGACAGCAATTTGCTTATGAAAGTCTGGCTGAAATATGCATGATTAAAGAGATTTGTTGAAGCTGAAGGCCAAGTAAACTCTGTAGGAAAAAAAAAATGTGTGTTTTAACTATCCATCATCGACAGCACAGGCTTCCGGATGATCAGATTCTAGCCCTGCATTTTGTCTTGAGCTGTTTTTCAAGTCTTTGTGCATTGTAGACCTAACTGATAGATTTGTATATTCTATGTAAGCTAGCCAAGATTTTAATTTACTTTCTCCCTCATGTGGAAAAACTAGTTTTGTCTCTATTTGCAATTAATCTCAACATTTTTTTTAATTCCATATACATTTGTTCTGTTTTGACTTTTTCTTTGAACCTAATTTTTGCCTGGTTCCTTCCTATCATATGAGTGGGGAAAACATCTTCAACAAGAGTTCATTTTTATATCTTTATGGGAGCTATGTTTTCATCTCTTTCTGAAAATTACCTTTTAACAACTCTCTCTTCTGCTAACCTCTTGAACCTTATTTCCCTACTAAGAATTAACAAGGAAAACTAATATTTATATTTTTTATAAAGAGTCAAATGACTCAAGGCACATTTTTCAGGATAAAATTTATTCCACTCTGGCTCAAGCATCACCACTAGCTTGACAATTTTATTATTACCTTGAGGTTCTTGAGCTTTCTTTGGTGCCTCTGCTCTTTCCTTATCACCCAAATTCTTCTGAGCTGTTCTCTGTCTCTCTGAGAAGTAGCTTCAGGGCTACTGAGCATCCATAAGATGAAGCTTGCCAGTTCTTGTATCCTCTGGCATGTTATAAATTGCCCTAAATTCTTTCTGAAGAAGGTGGACCACATTAATCTGAAATAATTTTTTTTTCATTTTTTTATGATCAAGTAGTCAAAAAAAAAAGTTCAAGATTCCCCTGATGAAGTTCAACAACTATTTTCTAAAAATGACTTTTTCTAGATGTAAGAAACAATTGATAACTATAAAGAAAATGTGTTTTGCAAATACTTACGCATGGAATGTTTCCTATATAATATTGTAACTTAGTTGTTTTGTTGCTCTTAGTAGAATGCTGTGGCATCATCATAACTTACGGTACCTCAAACTCTTGGGCTTAAGAGATCCTCTTGCCTCAGCCTCCCAAGTAGCGTGGACTACAGGTGCCTGCCATAATGCCTGGCTAGTTTTTCTCTTTTTAGTAGAGATAGGGCTTCTTCTTGCTCAGGCTGGTCTCAAACTCCTGAGCTCAAGTGATCCACCCACCTTAGCTTCCCAGAGTGCTAGGATTATGGGTGTGTAACTTCGTTTCTAATGTTCACAGTTCAGTCAATGCTTATTGAAGCCTACTGTGAGCAAATCACCTCCTGAGACACACACTCAGATACAAGATGTTGAGTGAAACAAAGTTCCTGTGTTCAAGGAACTCACAGGTGAAAAACTCATATGGACAACTAACCATAAAATACTGTGAGATCACTGCTGTACTTAACTGCATGAACACTATGGGGGGAAAAAAAAAAGAAGGGATCCAAAAAGTGAATATAATTGTTTCGTAAAGAAATTTACTTAGAATTTTAATTGAAGAAACTTGAGAATTGTTTAATTATTTTACCTGGAGGAAATCTAATTCCATAGATAAGTTTTATGATTCCAATTTCTCTATAATGTAAGCATAGATATTTAAGTGTGTGGTTGTATGAAGATTAAATAACTAATATATCTCACCTCTTAAACTATAGCTGCTATTTTATCCTTATGGTGAATTATCCTGCAAAATGCAT
This sequence comes from Arctocebus calabarensis, assembly GCA_963573935.1. Taxonomy (NCBI): domain Eukaryota; kingdom Metazoa; phylum Chordata; class Mammalia; order Primates; family Lorisidae; genus Arctocebus; species Arctocebus calabarensis. The sequence goes on from CAUYON010113853.1 coordinate 3,711, forward strand.
TGCTGTGTTTGTAGTTTACTTGTGAATATAAAGAAGCCATTTGCAAAAGGCCTTTAGCAGACTGATGTCTAGGTATGGGTTAAGCATATCTCAGGTTCTGTAGGGTGTCCATCTGAATATAACGGAAGGTCTCCTTGGGCTAATGCACAGATATCTTAAGTAGCAAGAGAAATCTGGGGTGGTGGTGTACCCCTACAGGGTCTGTCTCCTGGACTGGCAAGAATTAGCTAGAGCAAGGGCTACAGCTTTTTTGGCTGGGGTTCAGAGCTGGGATTCTATCCCAGCCAGGAGCTACGGTAAAAACCAAAAGCCGGGCAGAAGGCCAGTCAGATTGAATGGTAGCTTAATTCCCAGGGTTCTCAATTCACCTCAAGGAACACTGGACAAACTACCTCCAGATTCTGCTTACTTGTGAGAAGGAAGCGTCTAACATATTGGCATACTGAGCCATTCCCTCCTCAGGGCTGAGATGAGGAGCTAGGGTTGGGACAGTTTCAGAGAGACAAGGGTGGATCTTGTCTTTCATAGATGTGTGATTTCTTATAAAAATAAACCTATGGATGGAAATTACAGAAAAGTGTAAAGAGGAAAAATTAGAATTAACCATAATTTCAAAGACTTTCAAGCTTTTTTCTTTCTCTATATTTTAAATTAAGACACTATTAAGACAAAACTATTATTTATTAAGCTATTTTTCCACTCAACATTTTGTGTATATTTTTGAAAACATTCAATGTATATTTTTATTAAATATAATTTTTATGTATATAATTTTTCCTATATTTATTTATTTGGCAGACATTTACATTGATATTCTTCTCGTTTGTGTGGTTAATTATAACCATAATTATTGATAGAATTTAAGAGGTGAGAGTAAATTGGTTGGTCATCCTGTTGAGCTGTCAAATTGCAGATGCTGAGGTTCAGTTTGATTTAAAGATGTACATGAGATCACACAGTAGGTTTAAACAGAAACCAAGGATCAATTCAATCCATTCTGTTGCATGATGATACCCTGAGTTATTTCTTTCACGTATTATGACTTATCTGCCTTGCTGAGAATGACTTCCATGAGAACAGAGATGGTATTGTGTAAGGCCTTGCTACTTCAAGTGTGTCCTCACACCAGCAGCAAGGGCATCACTTGAGAGCTGGTTAAAAATGTCAATCTCAGGCTCCACTCCAGACTTAACGAATCAGAATCAACATTTAACAAGATGCTCAGGTGATTAATATTCACACTAAAATTTGAGTGGCACTATGCAAGTGCTCATTAAATATTTGTGGTAAAAGTTGTCTTTTGTTTGCAGCAACTGAAACTGCCTCTTAATTTCTTTAAGCCAGACATGGGAGTAATGACATTGATGGGAAAAAGACTAGTGTAGCATGGAGCAACGAATACCAAACCTTTGGGATTAAGCATCAGGGATCTTAGAAAGAGGACCTGATTGACCTTTTCAAGGATGCTCTACCATTAATGTAATACCGAGTTGCAATATCTTTTTATTTCAAGCTTTAGGTGCTGAGAGAGAGTAGACAGGGAGAGGGAGAGAAGAAGAGAAAGAGAGGAGAGAGCAGAGAGGTTTTGCCTGGGTCAGGCTTATATCCTTTGGCAGGTCAGCTATGGCCAAGGGACAGGTATGGCAGACAGGACCAATGCACCCCCAACCCTCTAATCATAAACAATTCCCAGGGACAGAGGATCATTATGAGCAGGTCCCATCCCCAAAGGATCCTGCTGTGACTTTTAATTAAAGTGGCCACATTTTTGGCTAGTAATTTGGTATAGAATGCGAGAGAGCCTATTTCCAGTCTTTTCCCCTTTGCAGCTCTGTTCATGTGATTTTCTTTGTCACAACTTTACCACTAGAGTTCATAGACTGTAACGACTTCAGCAAGTGACATTTTGCTAGTGACACAAATATACTTCCAGCTTGGATCTTTTTTCTGAATTCCAGCCTCATATCTCCAAATGTTCTATCATTACTTTAAAGTTCAACATGAACAACATTGGGTTCATCATCTGTCCCTTCCAATTTTCTTCTTTCTGTCATGATGCTAGTATCTTGGATGATAGCTGGCATCTGCGGCTCCTTGTTTGTCAAATGCAGTTACCAACTCCAGAATTTTAAAATGTGAATTTCTTTACTATTGTTCTCCCATCCTAGCTGCCAGCCAGAGTTCAAATCCTCACCCACACTTATTCAGATTACCATGGCCTGTTACCTTGCCATGCACCACCTCCCTTTCTGTCCTATGTTTGTCATGTAGATCTTCCTTAGACTTCACTTGGACTATCCCACTGCTTATGTTGGAAAATATTCAATGATAATTCAGGACATTTTGTATATAGAGCTGAAGTTTTGAAAAAAATATTCGAAATGAATAGTCTAGTAATAGTCGAGAAATAGTCTATGAAATAGATAGCCAACTCTATTTGAAATGAATAGTCTAATAGTCTAGTGTTACATAAAGAACAATATAGTGACCAGGTATAGTGACTCACACCTATAATCCTAGCAAAGAACAATATAGTGACTAAGTACAGTGACTCACACCTGTAATCCTAGCAACTTTGGGAGATCAAGGCAGGAGGATGGCTTAAAGCCAAAAGTTTGAGATTGCAGTGAGCTATGATGATGCCACTGCACTTTACCCTGAGGGCCAGAGTGAGATCCTGCATAAAAAAAAAAAAAGAAAATGTTATGTTGATGTAACAATTAACCTATCAACATTTTTGACTTTTTATTTTGAAATGAGTTCAGACTTCCAAAAAGGTTACAAAAATATGCCCGTTAGTCTCCTAAAATATGAACATGTTATAACCATAGTACAATAATCAACATCAGAAAATTAATATTGACCCAATAATATTAACATATAGACTTTATTCAAATTTTGTCATTTGTTCCACTAAAAAGCTACATTTTTTTAGTCCTCTGTATGGGCCAGGATGCAAACCAAGATTCTACACAGCATTTAATCAGCATGTTGCTTTAGTTTCCTCTACTTTGAGACATGTCTTCAGACTTTGTTGCTCATGACCTTGATGTTTGAAGAGTCCTGGCCAGTTGCATGGTATTTTTCAGCTTGGGTTTAGCTGAGATTTCCTCATGCTGGTACATGCATATCAAATTATACATTTTTGGCAAAAATACAACTAAAGCAATGTGATGTTCTTGTTCAGTGCATCGTATCAGGAGATATGTGATGTCAAACTGCCTCATTACTAGTTATGTTAATTTTGATCACCTGGTTAAGAAAGTGTCCTCCAGAGATCTGCACTTAAAATTCTTACTCCTCTTCAATAAATATTTTGTGGGAGAATATGTGGAAAATATGCAAACATCCTGCTTCTGACCATACTTTTATATATTAATTTTAAGCTGCTCTGTTGTTGCATCAACTATCCATGGATGATTCTAGCTTCCAATAATTATTAACTTGGGTATTAGCAAAATGGTGATTTTCTTATTGTCATCATCCCTTCTACATTTATTAGTTGGAATACTGCTAGAAAAAAGGAGATTTTCTTCTTCTTCCACATTTATTTATAAATTCATTTATTTGTATCACTAGAAATGTTTATTCTATAGATTATAATGTATTGCTCTCATTATTTTCTTGTTCCAGTTGTCCCAGATTTGGTCACTGGGTCACTTTAAGGTTGGCTTTTGTGTCCTTTCATCATGTGCATGTTAGTTTGAAAAAATACTTTCTTTTTTTCTGGCAGGAAAATTCCAGGCTGCAGCTGGTATTTTCCCTGGAATCAACAATTTCCCCCGAAGCCCTGATTCTGTCCATGGTCATGAGAAAAATGTAGTTTTAAAACCAAGATTTAGGTGCTAGATGTGTTCATTGCTACTAGTATGTCATTACTTCTAGGCCTTTCGGTGGCCACAGCTAGGAAATATATTTACCTGGACACAAACTGTACACATACATCTACTTTTATAACTTATTAATTTTAGTATGCATTCTGTGCCCCCAGCAAGAAGTCATACATAGGTGGCTTGTAGGCTAGATACATAGCATAGATACCTATTCTATTGTGTGTAATGCACACCCACATTTTTGGCCCAAACTTTCAGGAGAAAAAAATCTTTCATTTTAATTTTTTAATTCAAATTTGTATTTCTTTATATTTAAGTATTTGTTTTGTCTTTTTTTTTGGAGACAGAGCCTCAAGCTGTCACCCTGGGTAGAGTGCCATGGCATCACACCTCACAGCAACCTCCAATTCCTGGGCTCAAGCGAGTCTCTTGCCTCTGCCTCCCAAGTAGCTGGGACTACAGGCACCCACCGCAATGCCTGGCCATTTTTTGGTTGCAGCCGGCATTGTTGTTTGGCAGCCCAGGCTGGATTCGAACCTGCCAGCTCAGGTGTACATGGCTGGTGCCTTAGCTCATTGAGCCACAGGCGCCGAACTGGTACTTATTTTCTTATACTTATATTATAATGGAATTTTAACATTTATTTTTTAACATACTGTGGTACAAGAAATTTTATGTAGCAAAAAATTACAAAACACAAGAACAGAAACAAGGTGCAAGAAATGTTATGTTCCAGTAACAAATGTATGATATCTGCATCATAGAAGGCCAAGAGCTTTTCATCACTGTCAATATCAGAAGTATCCTCTTTTTCAATTTCTACATTACCGGCATCTTCTGAAGGGTTACTTTCCTCATCCCAGTACATTTCATCATCTTCATTCCATCCATAGTATTGCCGATGTTGCACTTTTAAAACAATATCACAACCACTTCCTTCTTGACACTATTCCACAGTCTCAGGGTTCAATCACAAACCTGGGCAATGGATGTTTTATTTATTCTGCCTGAAGAATGTTAAATCATTGCCAGCTGACTGCATCCATGATGTCCACTCTTTCTTCATTAGGGCCTTAAAGGGTTCATTCACTGACACTCAAGAGGTTACAGTTGGCTGAGTTAGCTCACCAGGTATCACAGGAAACTGGGTTTTGCACTTTGATTATGCGATTGATTTTGCACTTTGTGTAACATGGGCTTTGACGTGATCAAAAACAGCAAAGCTGGTTTTTAAGATATTCCTGCAGGCCTTCATGACTAGTCTTTGTTAAACCAGATTTCCAGGACATTTTCATTCACCCATCCTTTTTCATGCAATAACTCTGCTTGTAATCTTTTCTTTTGGAAATGTTTGTTTAAAGATAATCATAGATAGTAGCTTTGTCCCATCTGCACAACAGGCCAGAGAACAATAAAATGTGTTTTCTCATGTCCACTAGTTATAACAGCCACAGTCTTGCTCCTTTGACATCCATGGTTCTGTTGTGACTGTGTATGCATGGATGTGGAGTCAGTGTGTGCGCATTTTCTGAGAGAGAGGATTCATGATTATAAAGTCAAAAGAGTTTTACTGAATGAAGTAGGGATGTTTTATTTATGTCTGTGTCACCAGGATGTAGCAAAGAGCCTATTCTAATTGTAGGTATGCAATAATGCTTTCTTAAATAATTGAGCTTATTTGGTTTTGAATTATATCACATTTATAGCCTTAAGTAGTTACATAATTTAGTGCTTAGTTATAAACTTTTTTTATTATCCATTACCTGGTATATGATGCATTAATTATTTCATTTTAGCTTATCTTTTCCATTAAGCTTGTATGAAAGACAGAGATCTTGTCTTCTTTTGTGTCCCATAGCATAATACCAAGCATGTGGAAAACTTTTTAAAAAGTGAATTAATTATGATACCTTTGCACTATAGCCAGGGCAGCAGAGAGAGACCCTGTCTAAAAAAAAAAGGGAATTAATTAACATGTTTCACAAGTTCATAGACACCCAGGATTTTGATTTCTATGTAATTAAACAGAAAATTTAAATGGCAGGTCCACAAATAGTCTGGTGATTTTGATAGCCTTAAAACTTTCTGGAGTTACTTTGAGGTCTTTGTATACAGGGGAACACAAAAATATTTATTAATTTGATTCATGTTTTTTTCATTGTGTATTCATTCATTTAACAAATATTTGTTAGGGTCCTACTATGTATCTGGCACTGTATGGAGTGCTGTGAGAAATAAAATGATGGTGATGTCTTGCAATGGAACTGTCTATAGCCTAGTGTAGGACCAAACCTATGATAATTAAATGTAATAAAATATATTACGTGCTATTAGGGAAATAACTACAGGGTTCTTCAAAGGAGTGAAGCAGTAGCTATAGAAGTCACATAAGTCTTTACAGAATAAGAAGACACTTGAACATGTTTTCAAGGATATTTTGTAGGTAGAAAATGAACATACGTTTTCAAATAGAGACTTGGAGGCATAAAAAATTTTTGTATTCATTAAATGAGGGGACTTTTAAGTGTGATTGAGAAGAGACCAGTGATGAAAATATATTATAGGAAGTCAACGACTCAATAAATATTTATGGATTCAACACCTATGTGGCAGACACTCTGCTGTGCAATAGGGATCCAGTCACAGGCCCTTCTTCTAGCGCCTACCATGTAGTGGTTGAGGACAGATATTAAGGACCAGAGCAATGTGAGCACATCATAGGGAAACCCTATTTGGCACTGTATGAGGTGCTAGAAAGGAGAGAATAGGTATTCATGGAAAGTTTTGATAAGGAAATAAAATCTATGCTTAGCCCTAAAGGATATATAGAAGCTAGACAAAGGAGGGAGGAAAGGATGAGGGGGAGTAGAGGAAAAATTGTTATAGTGCTAGAGCAACTGGATAGCTATATGCATAAAAGTCAAGCTGGACATTGTTTCAAACTATAAAAAAATTAAAGCAAAATGGATCAACAACCTAAGAGAAGAGCTAAATCTATCAAAGTCTTAGAAGAAAATATCAGTTTAAATCCTGACCATGGATTTGATAATTGATTCCTAAATATGAAACCAAAACATAAGCAAAAAATAGAAAAAATTAGACTTCATCAAAATAGGGATTTTTGTGCATTCAAAGGCATTATAAGGAAAGTGAAAAATATCAAAGATGTGGAAACAGCCCAAGTGTTTGTCAACCCATGAATGGATTGGTAAACTGTAGTACATGTGTACCATGGGATACTACTTGGCCATAAAAGATGGAGACTTTACATCTTTCATATTTACCTGTATGGAGTTAAAGAACATTCTCCTTAGTAAAGTATCTCAAGAATGGAAAAACAAGCATCCCATTCAATACTAATTCAAAACCAGTAGATAAACAATTACAGGCCCGCATGAGAGAGAATACACAATTAAATTCAAGAAAGACGTAGAAGGGGGCGAAACTCAGTAAGCTCCCACCTAATGAGTACAATGTGAGAGTATATGGCACCCTTCCTAGGTGAAGGACTCAAATACAACTCAGACTTTTCCTAACAAACACAAACAACATAACCTAATCACATGTACCCTCATATTAATCTAAAATTTTAAAAAAGTGAAAAGACAATCTATGGAATGAGAGAAAATATTCACAAATTATGTATATGATAAGGGTTCAGCATCCAGAATATATTTTTAAAAACTCTTACAAGTCAATACAAAGACAGACAATCCAATTTTAAAAAGGGCAAAAGAGTGAATAGAAGTTCCTCCAGGGAAGATAGACAAATAGTCAACAAGCAAATGAAAAAAAGCTTGAAACCATTAGTCGTTTGGGAAATAAAAATCAAAACCACAGGAGACATCACCTCACGTCCACTAGGACATGTTATAATCAACATGTCAGGTGTTGCTGCACCCAGCCCCCCTGATCAATGACGCAGAGGTAGCACTGCAGAAAGAATGATCTATGACTGAAGCTCTCTCCAGCATTCAGCAGCTGAAGCTCGCTCAGGCATTTCAGCAAATTTATTTCTTCCACCAAGGCTTATATAGGCACATGACTTAATCTTATGACTTAATCAATGAACATATGACTTAAACCTGGCCCCAGACCTTATACTGCCTGGTACTTAAGGCCTATGGATAAATCTGACTAACTGATAACCACTTAACATTATGTAAAACTACCCTTATGGGCTAAGGTTTAACTGGTTTAACTGATAACTACTTTACTAAAGTTATTCTTATGCTAAGTAATCACAAAACAAGATTTTGGGGAAATAAGCAGTTTAAATGCTTAATCCTTTAACCGCCCATTTGGAGGCAGTTAATCGTCTTAACAGAGTAGCCTGGAAAATCCCACCAGGATTTTTTCCTTTCTAACTCACAAAAGACTTTAAACTTGCCTTCACAAAATGGGAGACTGATTGACCTTACAAGGGCACAGATGACTGTGCCCCTTCATCAAGTAGTGACAAGCATTGAGGAGGACATGGAAAAATTGGAATCCTCACACATTGCTGATGATAATGTAAAATGGTCTGGTCACTGTGGAAAATAGTTTGGTGGTTTCTTAATAAGTTAAACATAGAATTACCATATGACCCCACAATTCTAATCCTCATCATATACCCAAAAGAACTGAAAACAGCTATTAGAAAAGGTAATATATGTACATGTATGTTCTTATATTGCTCTTTTTTTTTTTTTTAGACAGAGCCCTGGATAGATTGCTGTGGCATGACAGCTCACAGCAACCTCCAATTCCTGGGCTGAAGTGAGACTCCTGCCTCTGCCTCCCAAGTAGCTGGGACTATAAGTGCCTGCCACAACACCTGGCTATTTTTTGGTTGCAGCCATCATTGTTGTTTGGCAGGCCCAAGCTGTTGTTTGAACCCGCCAGCTCAGGTGTACGTGACTGGTGCCTTAAACGCTTGAGCCACAGGTGCCAAGCCTACATGTATGTTCTTAGCAACAGTGTTTGCCGTAGCCAAAAGGTAGAAACAGCCCTCAACAGATTAATAGATAAATCATGATAAATTCATACAAGGG
>CAUYON010113858.1:0-13926 GCA_963573935.1 Arctocebus calabarensis
TGTGTGTTCCTCGACCTTGTCTCTTGGCTCAGCTCCAAACCGTTGGCTTTCTCGCCAAATTTCTGTCCTTTAACTCTCCTTCTGGACAGGAGCGTCTGCAGAAAGCTGGCTACAGACCGCCATCTTGGCTCCTCCCCCGAACAAATGAATTTTAAAGTACTCTGTAATAACTACAACTATTAGTTCTAAGGAAAACTATTAATTCCTCAAGGGAAATCATTTATTTCTGAATTATGTATATGTATGCTCACTTACTCATTATACTGGTTACAAATTCTTAAAATAAAGTACATAATAAATTTTCCATATAAATATGTATATTTAGAAAATGCTGGATGAATTTTAGTTCTCTATAGAGCCTAGTTATGAAGCTTTTGTCTGATTCAAAATATGTAAATATCCTTTCCCATTGTGTAGGTTGTCTATTTGCCTTGGTTGTTGTCTCCTTAGCTTTATAGAAGCTTTTCAGTTTAGTTAAGTCCCATATGTTTATTTTTGTTGTTGTTGTGATTGCCACGGAAGTCTTCTTCATAAAGGCTTTCTCCAGGCAATATCTTCTAGTGTTTTTCCTAGCTGACAACCCCATATGTTAATGGCCAAGAGAAATGAATAGAACTGTCTCTAGAGAAGACAGATGAATGGCTAGCAAACATATGAAAAAATGCTCAACAACGCTAATTGTTAGAAAAATGCAAATCAAAACCACCCTGAGACATCATCCAACCCCAGTGAGAATGGACCACATCACAAAATCTCAAAACTGCAGATGCTGGCATGGATGTGGAGTGAAAGGAACACTTTTACACTGCTGGTGGGAGTGTAAACTAATACAACCTTTTGGGAAGGAAGTATGGAAAATCCTCACAGAACTCAAGGTAGACCTCCCATTTGATCCTGCTATCTCATTACAGGGCATCTACTCAAAATGAAAAGAATCCTTTTACCTAAAGACACTTGCACTAGACTATTTATTGCAGCTCAATTTACAATCCCCAAAATGTTGAAACAACCTAAATGCCCACCAATCCAGGAATGGATTAACAAGCTGTGGTATATATATCCATGGAATACAATTCAACCATTAAAAAAGACGGAGACTTTACATCCTTTGTATTAACCTGGATGGAAATGGAACACATTATTCTTAGTAAAGCATCACAAGAATGGAGAAACATGAATCCTAAGTACTAAATTTTGACATGAGGACAGTTAATGACATGGTGGGGGTGAGGGAAGGGGAGAGCACAGAGAGAGAAGAATGGGAGAGACATAAGGTAGGGTGTGGGGTCTTAGTGTGTGACACATATATTGGAGGGAAGACACAGTTATACAAGGGACTTTACCTAACAAATGCAATCAGTGTTGCCTGGTTTCTTGTACCCTCAGTGAATCCCCAACAATAAAAAAAAAAAGAAGAAGAAGAAAAATAAAATGTTGGATGATAAAGAGCATTATCTTACCAAAAATTGTAGCTGTAAATGTTGTAATCGATTATATAATGTAATTACTGTAAAAATTTTGGTAGAACTTTTTTAGTAAAAGATAGTTAATAAAGACAATTATACAGTGATATACGTAACTTAGATCTTACAATGTATTCAGCACTTGCTCTAAATTATAGATCAGTGGTGTATTTTTGATGCTGCTTCCATTGTTGGGGGAATCCTCCTCATAAAATATTCACCCAGGCCCATTCCTTCAAGAGTTTTCCCTGCACTTTCTTCTAGTATTTTTATAGTTTCACGTCTTAAGTTTAAATTTTTAATCCAGTAAGAGTGTTAGTTAATGGTGAAAGGTGTGGCTCTAGTTTCATTCTTCTATAGGTTGCCAGCCAGTTCACTCAACACCATTTGTTAAATAGGGAATCTTTTCCCCCAATGAATATTTTGAAGCAGCATCAAAAATACACTACTGGGACCTGATCAAGAATCAAAAAAGCTTCTGCACAGCCAAGAATACTTACTTTTACAGTAAGTAAAGCAAGCAGACAGCCCTAAGAATGGGAGAAAATATTTGCAGGTTATGCCTCCAACGAAGATTTAATTACCAGAATATGCAGGTAACTCAAACATATTAGTAAGAAAAGAACGAGTGATCCCATCTCAGGGTGGGCAAGGGACTTTTTTTTTTTTTTTTTGAGAAAGCTGTCAACCCTGGATAGAGTATGGTGGCATCACAGTTCACAGCAACCTCCAATTCCTGGGCTCAAGCCAGTCTCCTGCCTCAGCCTCCCAAGAAGCTGGGACTACAGGCGCCTACCAAAACGCCTGGCTATTTTTTGGTTGCAGCTGTCATTGTTGTTTGGCGTGCCCAGCCTGGAATCGAACCCTCCAGCTCAGGTGTACATGGCTGGTGCCTTAGCCACTTGAGCCACAGGCGCCGAGCTGTGGGCAAGGGACTTGAAGAGAAAGTTTTCTGAAGAAGACAGGCACACGGCCTACAGACACATGAAAAAATGCTCATCATCCTTAATCATCAGAGAAATGCAAATCAAAACTACTTTGAGCAATCATCTAACTCCAGTAAGATTAGCCCACATCACAAAATCCCCAAACTAGAGATGCTGGCGTGGATGTGGAGAAAAGGGACCACTTGTACATTGCTAGTGGGGAAACATGTTCCTTTTGGAAAGATGTTCAGAGAATACTTAAAAATCTAAAAATGGTCCTGCGATTCGATCCTATAATTCCACTACTAGGTATATATCTAGAAAACCAAAAATCACATTATACGAAAGATATTTGTTACAGAATGTTTATTGCAGCCCAATTTACAATTGCTAAGTCATGGAAGAAGCCCAAGTGCCCATCGACCCATGAATGGATTAATATCTTATGATATATGTATACCATGGAATATTATGCAGCCTTAAGGAAAGATGGAAACTTTACCTCTTTCATGTTTACATGGATGGACCTGGAGCATATTCTTCAAAGAAAGCATCTCAAGAATGGAAGAAAAAGTATCCAATGTAGTCAGCCCTACTATGAAACTAATTTATACCTTTCATATGTGGGCTATAACCCAATTACAGCACAAGAATATGGGGAAAGGGGCAGGAGAGCGGAGGGGAAAGGAGAGAATGGGTGGAGGGAGGGTAATTAGTGGGACCACACCTACAGTGCATCTTAGAAGGGTACAGGTGAAACTTACTAAATGCAGAGTATAAATGTCTTAACACAATAACTAAGAAAATGCCATGAAGGCTATGTTAAACACTTTGATGGAAATATTTCACATTGTGTACAAAACTAGCACATCATACCCAATGATCGCGTTAATGTACACAGACATGATTTAATAAAAAAAATTATAGATCAGCGATTTTTTATTAAATCATAAACACATAAAATCATGTATACATTAATGCATTTATTTGGTACAATGTGCTGATGATCACATAGAATTGGAACTCTTACATCACCCTGGATAATATATACTTATCTCATTTACCTAATTTTTCTATATAAAAAGATAGTTGGTAAATAGTATTTTTTTTTTTTTGGTAAATAGTATTTTAAGCTTTGTTGTCATGGAGTTTCTTCCTAATTGTCCTAATTATTCCCCCACCATTGTAGGGGAAATATCTTCATAGATAGCACATCAATTATTGGATATGACCCTTCCCCAACTACGCAGCAACCTGTTTTTGGTGTAAGAGCTATTAGTTGTCAGATGGGCATGAAATTTGTATTCTGTGTGGTTGATCAAATGGAATATAAGCAGTATAAATACAAAATATAGTGCTGTCATTTAATTGATAAAATCATGATTGAGGCTAGATTTTTTTACTTGGATCCACACCATCCGTTTATACCATATCCTCTGGGAGTTTCACCATAATTATTCCACTGTCCTTTGTTTGCTTTGGCCGTCACAGTGACACAAGCTAGACTTTTTGTTTGTTTGTTTGTTAGATGTCTCTACAGCTTTTCTAATTGTATGATTTTCTTTAAAATTTTCTTCCCTTGGGACAGCGCCTGTGGCTCATTGAGTAGGGCACTGGTCCCATATACCAAAGTTGGCAGGTTCAAACCCAGCCTTAGCCGAATTGCAAAACAGAAAATAAGCAGGGCGTGATGGCAGGCGCCTGTAGTCCCAGCTACTCTGGAGGCTGAAGCAAGAGAATCGCCTAAGCCCAGGAGTTGGAGGTTGCTGTGAGCTGTGTGATGCCACGGCACTCTACCCAGGGCAATAAAGTGAGACTCTGTCTCTACACACACACACAAAATTTTTTTTCTTCTCTTTTTGCTTTTATTAAGTCACTCTCTTCCGGATGTGTTTTCAATTTTCTTACTATGTCTATATAAGTTCATTGTGACATTACTTCTACTCAGACACAGTTGCTTACCTTACCTGGTAAAAACATCATCTTTCTGCAAGAAAGGTCAGTCTTTCCTTGGCACCTCCTCCCAAAGGCCATGATTGATTTTTCCGCCTCTGGCTCAGTGTTATTTTTGGTTTTTCATAATCAACCGCACAATTTTTAAGCTGCATTACATTGAGTTTATTATTCTCAGCAATACCTGATATTGATCTTGGGTTTTTTTGTTGTGGATGTTTCAAAGTAACTAACTTATTTTTTTACTACTTGGCTTATCATATCATTTTAGCATGTACTTTACTCTCTAATACTTTATGACATGACAGATTACTAATTTCAGCAACTTGGGTACCTTGACATAAAAAGTTTAGTAGGGGGGTTTATTGGGAGAATAAGTGCAAATTGTCCAAGTTTAGATGTGTTAAGTTAAGGGAATAAGATTTTCTTGTAAAGATATTCAGTTTCTAGTTATAATTATGCATATGGAAAACTACCTTTGATTATTGATCTTTATATTTTAACTTCTATTATAACCTCTATTATATCACTAACCCCAGTATGTAGAGAGGCTGATATGGGTGCACTGCTTGAGCTTAGCAGTTCAAGACAGCTTGAACAAGAGCAAGACCCCATTTCTACTAAAAATAGAAAAACTAGCTAGGTGTTGTGGTAGTTGCCCTTAATACCAGCTTCCTGGGATGCTGAGGCAAGCAGATCACTTGTGCCTAAGAGTTTGAGGTTGCTAAGATGCCACAGCACTTTATTGAGCATGACAAAGTGAGATCCTGATGGGGAAGGAGGGAGGGAGGGAGAGAGAGAGAGAGAGAGAGGAGGAAGGGAGGGAGGGAGGGAAGGAAGGGACGGAGGGAGGGAGAGAGAGAGAAGGAAGGACAGAAGGAAGGAAGGAAAGGAAAAAAGGAAAGAAAGAAGTTATTGTTGACTACTGTGATAGTTCTGTCCCATTCACTGCATCATTTAATCCTTACTTTGACTTTATAAGGCACATACATAATTTTTTCATTTGACAAATGACAAAACTAATAATATATAAAATTAAAAATAAAGTTTATTCAACTATTAGTGATGTAAGCAGTATTTGAACCTGACTTTTCTCTCTTCGGAATCCTAGTCATTAAGTACTGCATATAAGCATTCAATATACACTCATTGAACACATGGATAGAAATACATGATTATTCTACAAAATGAAAGATCACAACTATTTTCTGCATAATTACATACAAAAGTTAATGAAACATATTCAATGATTCAACAAATAAGAGTAAGACTATAGGAAACAAATACAAAAATGTAATGAATTAATTCATTTCAGAACACAAAAATGTTCATCAAATATTTAAAAAAATATAAAAACATTGAAAAAAATCTGCAATTTCCATCTCAAGATCCCTCATCCCATGAAAATGATCTACAAGGAAAAACACATTTTAAATAGAGTATGTACAGAAATGTTTAAAGACACTTTTTGTATTCCATCTAAATTAAAATTAAGGTTCTTACCTAATGGATTGTTTTATGTTTTAGTCCTTCATAAAAATGCTCCAAATTGTTTATTTCCTGAAGCTAAAGAAAAGGAAACTACATGTGGAAAGATAGAAGTATCAGACTCCTCAAGTTTTGTTTTGGTTTTTAAAAGCATTTAAATGTTATGAGACTGTTCTGATTGAACATTAGTAAAACAGGAGCGACAAACCTTGTTTGGGTTTTGCCAAAATATTGTAAAAGAATTTGTCAAATACTGAAGTGAGGGAGGTCTCTGGAAATCTACTCCATTTAGAATAAGAAGAGCAGACATAGAGGAGTAACGTATGAAACACAAAGAGGAATAAGTTTCTTGATTATATAATAAATAAAAAGTTAACAATTTCTGTATAGGAAATTGATATTGAGTAGAGATTAACACTATGCATTCTAAATCCAGCTTTTGCAGGTTCAAATTCTGCATTTTTACTTTTTAGGTGAGTTTCCTTGTACAATTGTCATCAACTCTGTGTGCCTAAATTTCCTAATTTGTACAAAGAGAATGGTAATAACACCTCCCTCATGGTATTATCTTTTTGACCAAACAAGTGAATACATGTCAAAGGCTTAATAAACAGCCAAACACACAGTAATCATCTATTGAGTGGTATGCCATTATTGTTAGCTCTATTTTCAGTATAAGGCACCTTGGAAATAGTGATTTTTAGTTCAAAATTTTACATTAGGATGTGCAGATTTGGAATTGGGAAAAACATATATTATAAATTTCAGAGCCCCACATGAGAAATTTAAATTATTTCAATGATTGTCCAAATTATTTTACATTTTTTAATATAATAGCATATTCTGGATAACATCAAACATACAATAAAAATAATAACAACAATATTTGTTAAAATTTATCAAAAATACTCCCCAAAAGGTATTCTCTAAAAGAAAGAGAAAATGTAAAAAAAAAAAAGAGAGAGAGAGAGAAAAGCACAACGTCACACATTGCACAATAAAAAATTGCTAAATTGAGAAATAAAATTTTGGGAGCAAGATTTTGATATTGTTAAAGCATCATGATTTCATAAGCCACATTCTACCAAAATGAATCTGCATTTTTGCATTTACATACTTTACTATGCAGAAATTTTCTTATGTGAGAGAAAGAGACTCACTGCTTGGTCACGAATCTGCTTGGTTTTGACACCATACACCAGGGGATTAACCGTGGGGGGCACTAGGAGGCACAAACTTGCAAAAATTATGTGGAGGCTTGGAAGTACCTTCTTGCCAATGCGGTGAGTTAGGAAGCTAAACAGTGCGGGTGTGTAGGATACAAGAATAGTACAGACATGAGTAGCATAGGTGCCCAGAGCCTTAGAGCGGGCATTCTGGAAAGAGAGCCAGAAGACAGCCTGGAGGAACTGTGATTTTTTTTTTTATCCCTTTTACTACCTTTTTTACAGCACCTGTCCAGTACATCCACTCAAGCAGATCCAAGACTAATGGTGGTGACATGTCCAGGTTTGGGAAATGATATTTGTAATCGATGAGCATGTCTTATTACCTACACAGACCACAGTCAGTTGACTTAATGAATGGTTCACTTTATGGCTATTGAAAGATTCAACATCCATTATGAAGAATTTTCCTAAATATAAATATGGTTTATTTTCAAAATGGAAATCAACAGAGGAATCAGGTTTGGGGTTTGTCAAACATAGTCACAAAAATATTTCCTAACCTAGAAGAAAGATTAGATTGTATCTCACAGGTATGTCTGTGATGTATTTACTTTTTTTCAGCTTGATGGTTAAAAGTTTACTTAGAAAAATTAGTCAATGGAGTTTAATGCACATTATCCAAAATATAAATAAAAATCAAAAAAAGGCTAGATGTACTGTGTGTGGAATTCAGTTTCTAAAAATATTCACCTAGGGAGAAAACAGAGGGAAGTATGTGTGATATTGAGCTTGGGTGGTGAAGTCAGTCATGTTTATTTGTTTTTGTTGCAACTATAAGGTTATATTTCTTTACCCACTCTGTGGTGTATTATATTGACTGATATGTGAATGTTAAAATAACTGGATGTTATTTGCTGAGCTTTGTATTTTATATATAACAATATATTCTTGAGGAACTTTAGTTACAGTTTAATTTCATTTTAATGTATTTTTCTAACTTTAAAGATGCCCTCATAGTACATATTTGGAAATTTTTCTATCCACATTATTGTTGTGGAGAACTTATTTAGAATTGGTATTACTTTCTCTTAGAGACTTTGGTCAGTATCACAAATGAAGCCATTTGTGCCTAAGATGTTCCTTGAATATTTGTAACTCAAAAGGTAATGGCTTTAATATATCAGTTCTTTTCAGGTTATATATTTTTTCTATCATTAAAAGCACTATGTCTTTAATGAATTTGTCTATTTTTTCCAAGTTTTCAAATATATTGGCAAAAGATTTCTAACAATATTCCATCATTATCCTTTTAATAGGAGTGAAATCTGTAGTGATGTCATCTATCTAACTTTGGATATTGAAAATGTATGTATTTTGCCTTATTGATAACCAATCTTGCAGAATGTATATAAACTTTGTTGATATTCTTAAAACAAGCATTTTCACTGAATGACTCCTTTCTACTTTCTGTGTATGCTTGCTCTTTTTTTTTATTACCATTATTATGCATATTATGTCTTTAATTTGCTCATTCCATCATTTTTATGCATATTAGGCATTTGGGATGCTTCTGTGACTTGGCAATTATGAATTGTGTTGCAATACATGCTGGTGCAAATGTCTTTGTGACAAAATAAGTTTTTTTTTTGTAGGATGAGTTTTCATTTTTTTATTATTTTGTACATATACATGTGTCTATTTGGTTTTCACATTTTGCCTTCAAAAAAGCAAAAAGGCTTAACATTTAATAACAATAACAATGTTTAAGATAAGGACTAGAAACAAAAACCTAATAAAGAATGAACAAAGATAAATACACTCAGAAAAGAAATCAGAGGATTGCTGCAATGAAATATTGAGCAACAACAATAATAATGCAAAAAAAGTAACATTCACATGTAAAATGCGTTTTGATCATCTGGGTAGACAGTAGAACAACTGCAGGATCAAACGGTAGCCCAAATGTCCACCAACCCATGAATGGATTAACAAATTGAGTATTTGTATAGCATGGAATACTATGCAACCAGAAAAAAAAAGGATGGAGATTTTGTATCTTTTATGTTTACCTGGATGGACCTGAAACATATTCTTTTTAGTAAAGTATCTCAATGGGAAATAAGTAGCCAATGTAGTCAATACTATTATGAAACCAGAATGATTACCTACACATTCATACAAATGATAAAACACAATTATAGTACAGAAAGCAAAAGACAAGAGGAAGGAGAGGGAAGAGGAAGGTTTAGCGTAATGAGAGTATTTGGTGGGACCTTACCTACTGTGCACAATGCAGTGGACATTTCAAATCTATTAAGAGTATCAATGCCTTATCACAACAAATAAGTGAAGTGATGGTGATGATAATCAGTTTAATTATCCTAATTAAGTAGGCTTTTCATAGTTTATGTCACATCAGCACACCATACCCCATAATTGTACACAGTTATGTTTTAATAAAAAAATTGCACATTCTCTACACTCAAGTCTTTTTTAACCTTTAGAGAGTTCATCAAGGTTCTTTTCAATTGTTTTTTCCCCATAGCCTTCATTCATGCAATACTGGAAATTGTATGTAAAAATTGAAATTAAACTCTTCCCAGTGTTGCTACATCCAATTAAAGTTCTTCTAAGCCAGAGTAAGTATTCCTCTCCTTTATCAAATCAAATGTTAAAGGCATCCTAGGACTGAGATTTACTCTCATTAGACTTTATGGTGAGAATTGGAGTTGCTGAGGTTCAGGTTCAGAACACCATGAAGATGTGTAATTCTTCAAGGATGTTTCCTCATACAAACACGTAAAATAATAAGAATAATAGGGAGTGGGTAAAAATTTTGACCTGAGAAAACATGATTTCATCCCTTGTTCTTAAGTAAGGAGGATTATAGCATAGCCATTGCCCAACTCTTTATACTATGTTCTTTATTTGCCTCTGAAAATGGATTTCTTTATCTTTATGGAATGGTACTACATTAGCATGAGTAATTGCATGAGACACTTGTAGAAGGAAGTTGGAAAATTAAGCCAGTGAGTATGTTTTTCCATAGGTGCCTATGGGAATTAGAGAGAAATATTTAGATGAGACCCAAAGGAAGTAGGGGGAACTGAACATGAAATGATATATTAAGAGTTAGATCTAATTAAGTGTCAGCTCTTAGTAGGCATTCTGAAAAGGAGATTAATATTTAGTATGATTTGATCTGGGGCATGAGGAGTATTAAAAAGTCATATCGATTTCCTCATGAGCTAAGGGGAATTTCCTCTTTCTTTTCTTCCCTCATCAACAATAAAAGTCTTCAAATCTTCAAGTAAGTATGTATTCTTTCTGTGGTCAGCAAAGCAGAAATACAAACTTATGAAGCTTAAATGTTGAAATATTAACAGTCTTAGCATTACTCTGAAAATTTGCTCTCTACCTATACTAACCTTAGCCTTTCATTAGTCTTAGCCTTCTGCAAATGTATACCTGAAAACAGGGTAAGTGGATTTGTGTTTATATTGAAATTTGTATAGTTTTCATTCTTAAACTCTCTACCTATCCTAACCTTAGCCTTTCATTAGCCTTAGCCTCCTGCAAATGTATACCTGAAAACAAGGTAAGTGGATTTGTGTTTATATTGAAATTTGTATAGTTTTCATACTTAAACTCAGGAAAAAAATTAAATTCTAATTGAACCATTAATCACCAAAGAGTTGTATTTATTAAATACTCAATCTCTCATTCAGACTAAACCAAAAGGAGAAAAATGAAGTTCTGCTTAAGGATATGAGTAGTTATTTCCTGGAGATGATGGTTGGGCTGAGAATTGAATGTTAAACATGGATGCAGGAAAACTATAAAAGAACGCACGTGGTGAGCATAGGACAGTGTTCAAGACATGTTGTACTATTTAAAAATATTTTATAGGATTCCAAATTATTGTTTCTAATGACAGGTAAGAAGTTTGTAAAGAAGCTTAAAGTGAATGACAAAAAAAAAATAGCTGATTCTCAATTGGAATACCTTGATGTGGATGAAAAGTATTTTACAAAAACTGTTGAAAGAACAAATTATGTGAGCATTTATGACCTGGGAAAATAGCAATCACCAAATGTGGTTCAAAAGTAAACACCTCGGTGAAGGTAGGGACAGTTGAAAATGAGAACAGACGATTGAGTTATAAACTGCCAGGCAGATGTGTCAGTAACTTAGTCACAAAAGTGCATAGTTACTGTAAATAACACACCAAAATCAGTTAAGAAATATGGCCACATTTGATTGCATAATTTTTCACATAATAATTTCATGTGTTGGTGAGTGTGTGTGATGTGTGTGGTATTGGTTTGTGTGTGGTGTTTGTTTGTGTGTGGTGTTTGTGGAGTTGTTGAGTTTAAGGAGCCCAGAGTAAGTGGGAAATAACTGAGGATAAATTATTGTATCTTATTGTATCCATCTCAAGAGCCCTCATAGGGTTCCTGTCTATAAAGTTTCAAAGAGGATCTGAGAACGAAACTTATTGCACAGATGCTTCTCAGTGACTACAGATTTATTACAGTTCGAGATTACCATGCAAGAAACAAAGAAAATGGTTAGATTATTAGAGAAAGGAAGTTTTCAGCTTATTCTTTTTTTTTTTGTCTTTGAGACAGAGTTTCACTGTTACCACCGGTTGAGTGCTGTGGTGTCACAGCTCACTGCAACCAAATTTTGGCTCAAGTGATTCCCTTGCCTCAGCCTCCCAAGTAGCTGGAACTACAAGCACTGGCCACACGCCTGGCTATTTTTAACGATGGGGTCTCACTCTTCCTTAGGCTGGTATCAAACTCATGAGCTCCATCAATCAGCCACCTTGGCCTCCCAGAGTGTGAGTCACCCTGCTTGGCTCAGTTAATTCTTTTTTTTTTTAAACAGAGTCTCACTTTATTACCCTCAGTAGAGTGCTGGGGCATCACAATCAGAGCAACCTCCAACTCCTGGGCGTAGGTGATTCTCTGGCCTCAGCCTCCCGATTAGCTGGGACTACAGGTGCCTGCCACAACTCCCAGCTATTTTTGTTACAGTTTGTCTGGGGCTGGGTTTAAACTCACCACCCTCAGTATATAGGCCATGCCCTACCCACTGATCCATTGACGCTGCCCTCAGTTAATTCTTTAATGAGATAACATTAGAGGAAACTATCCACTGTATGTCCAACTCTCATCATATCAAAGGAATATGCTTTGTGTTTACATTGAAATTCAAGGCATGAGTGGATAATATTTGTTGAAAGCATCATATTCTTACATTTAGCCCTGAGCTTGCTGAAGTAAAATTGAATCAACAAGGAAAATTACTAGACTACGTATTATAAATGTGAAAAAAATAAAACTAGTATTATACATGAGAAGCAACAGAAGTATTAATTTGAAGACATAAGATCTGGAATCATGAAAGAGTCAAGTTATAGGGACAATTATTCAGATATGAAATGTAAATGTAAAATAAAGGACTCAAAGGAATATAAACTTATTTTGTGCTACAAGTAAACTCTGCAACTTTAATTTTCTATGCCCAGATCTGCACAGTGCCTCCGTCTATAAAGATAATGCATAAATGGATTCTGATATTAACTAAATTTTGTAAGAGTGGTGAATCTCTTTAAATGTGTAAGAAAAAAAAACACTTCTGTGGGATAACAGCAGGATCTTTTAAATGAGTATTGTAAGAAAAAAAATTTTAAATTGACACATATGATCTTCTATAGAAGAATGAGTGAAACTGAGGAATAGGAGACTGAGCTGTGTACTAATATTCAAAAGTGGATGGTGTCTGAAAAAATAATTTAAAGAGATAAAAAATAATAAAAATAGATGCATTATGACTATGAAAAATGACCAAATTTTTATTAAAGAGAAAAAGATAAAATAATTTAAATGTACTTCATTATTTTAACTCAATTGAGTATTATCTTGTCAAGGAAAACTTTATTCTTTATTCTTTGCAAAGTTGGGTTAGATGAGAATTTAAAGACACTTTACCATACTCTATTGCAATAAAGAACGAGACTTTTTGTTATGAAATATACTGATATGAAATATATAAAATATGGTTATTTTTAATTAAAAATATATCCTAAATAAATCCCCTTGAACAAATATAATTATCAATTCAATATTGTTTAATGTATTTTGTTCCTTGTGTTTATAACTTATGATGGATTTTAGAAACTAATATTAAGAACAGTTTCTTATATGTATACATTTTAAATTAAGGATTTTTTAAATAATTTTATTGAATCATAATTGTGTACATTGGTGCAATCATAGGGCACAATGTGCTTCATATACATTCAGCAATATTTTTATCATACTGTTACAGATAGCCTTCATGGAATTTTCTTGATCACTATATAAAGACATTGATACTCTACCTTTAATAAGTTTCACCAGTATCCTGCTAAGATGCACCTTAGGTGTGTTCCCACTAATTGCCCTCGCTCCACCCACCCTTCCCCTCCCCTCTGCTTGGAGCGACAGACATTGTTCTCAGTACCTCCATCCTACCTAAAATGCTAGGAATATTCTGGTTTCATTTGGGAAAGATATACTTTGATGCCTGTCTCTTGCAGATGTGGTTCATCCACACATTCCAGTGTATCGAGTCAGGTATTTTGCTGGCCATGGCTCTGGACCGCTATGTGGCAATCTGTGATCCTCTGAGACATGCAACCATTTTTACCCACGAACTTCTCATTAAGATTGGGGTTGGGGTCACAATTAGAGCAGGGATTCTTGCAGCTCCATGTCTCATCCTCATCAAATGCCAGCTGAAATTCTACCAGACTACTGTGGTCTCCCATTCATACTGCGAGCATATGGCCATTGTGAAGTTGGCAGCAGAAGATATTCATATCAATAAGATCTATGGTTTATTTGTAGCGTTCAGTATTCTTGGACTAGACATAAT
>CAUYON010113861.1:0-34340 GCA_963573935.1 Arctocebus calabarensis
ACTCCGCCCGAACGACGGAGAGAGAGCGAGAGTGAGAACCCGGAGACTGAGAGGGCGAGCCGGGGAGGAGGGGAGGGAGAGGGGCAGAGGGAGGAGAGGAGAGGGGAGGGGAGGGATACGGGGGAGGGGGAGTCGGCGAGGGAGCGCGGGAGGAGGGGCGGGGGGAGTTGGGAGGGGGAGGAGCCCAAGGGGGCGGACGCAGGAGGCGGGGGCGGCCCGGGGTGGGGCCTGGGGAGAGGGGGCGGGCGGAGGAGGTGGCCCAAACTGCTGCCAGCCTGGGGTTCAGCACCAGAGGCGACGGACAGCAGCGGAGGGCGCTCGCGTGTGCGTGAGTTTGAGAGACTTCTCCTGCCCACCCCCTCTCCCGCCCCTCACAGTCTCCAATCCATACAAGGGCCAAAATATGCAAAAGCAGCTACAAATAGTTACAGGCCCCCAGAATATTTAGCTGGAGTCAGATCCAAATTCACATACTGTGCCTGCCTACATACCCCCACAAAGAAGGTCAGAAACAACCACAAAGACACCATTAATAATAATAACAGTCCAGGTGCAGTGGCTCACACCTGTAATCCCAGCACTCTGGGAGACTGAGGGGGGTGGATTTCATGAGCACAGGAGTTCGAGATCAGCCTGAGCAAGAGTGAGACCTTGTCTCTACGAAAAATAGAAAACACTAGCTGGGCATTGTGGCAGTTGCCTGTAGTCCCAGCTAGTAGGGAGGCTGAGGCCAGAGTTTGAGTTTGCTGTGAGCTATGATATTACAGCACCCTAGCCTGGGCAACAGAGTGAAACTGTCTCAAAATAATAATAATAATAACAACAACAGCTGCCATTCCTACAGCACTGAACACCTGCTAGGCATCCTTGTACCATTTTTCTTTTTTTGAGACAGAGTCTCACTATGTCGCCCTCGGTAGAGTGCAGTGACATCACAGCTCACAGCAACCTCAAAGCCTCCCAAGTAGCTGGGACTACAGGCGCCTGCCACAATGCCTGGATATTTTTGTGTTGCAGTTGTCGCCGTTTAGCTGGCCCCGGTCTGGGTTTGAACCCACCAGTCTCGGTGCACATGGTCAGTGCTGTAACCACTGTGCTACAGCATTGAGCCCCTTATAACATTTTTTGTCAGCTCCTGACACATGTTGACTCAATTAACCCTGTGAGGCAGATGCCATTAGCCCCATTTTACAGACAAGGAAACTGAGGTTTAGGGTGGTGAATATCCCTTGGACTCTACACTTTTAATAGCCACATTGGATCCTGCCCCAGGCTGAAGAAGACTGGGCATGAAGTCAGGAAGTGAAATGCAAAAAGCCAGGCAGGGGCCCCAGCTCACACTGACCTACAAGCACATAAGCGCATGTGTGCACACGCACACGCATCTCTCCGAGGTGTATCTGCCATAGACCCACACCATCACTAAGCTCACCCCAAAACCCACACCAGGACATGAGGTGATGGAGTGTGAACCTTGTGTCAAATGCTCCATCACCACGGGGCGGGGACGGAGGTTGGGGGCCCTGCTCATGCCCACTGCCAGTCCTGGCGGGACACCCTTGGGACAGCTGCCAGGAGAGAGAGAATATCTAACTCTCGGCAACTTCCCACGCCTGGGCCTGCCTTCTGGGAGAGGGGAGGAAAACAGGAGTGGCTAGGAACTGGTGGGCTCCTATCTCCCCCAAACCTACCATAGAGAACTGGTGGGTGGGTCTTCACTGTCACGCTGGTGGTCAGACTTATGGCTGGACTTATATGGCAGGAAGCAGACAGATGGCCAGAATGACTGTGGTTCTTGCCAATCCTTGACTTCCCCCCCTCCGCCCACCACTCCTCAGGAAGCTGATGTCCCACCCAACCCCTGCCCTGGGGAGGAAGCAGCCCTGCCCCCAGCCTGGATCCTGCTCAGGAATTAGTCCCCAACCCTGCTGACCTGGATTCTATTCCTGGCGTGTGGTGGGGGAGGGCAAAACTTTTTTCATCATTCCCGCCTTTGACTGCTCCCTGAGATGCAAGCCTCTGATTCCTTCTCCTGGTACCACAGAAAGGACCGCAGGAGGGGGCGATTCCTCTAGCCACAGGCTGGGAAAATCAGCCTTGTCTCCAATTCTCTGGCTGGCCAGTCCCATGCAATTTTCACATTAGGTCTAAAGTTACTTCTCAGCAACGGCATATTCTGGGACCTATCTGCTTCGGCCTTGCCTCAGGACTCCGCACTGGGATCTAAACTCAATTACCTTCTTCTGGGGTGTAACCTTGGCCCTTTGCATACTTCTAACCATAGAAGTTTTTGCTGGGATCCAACATTAGCTTTATTCACAGGGGGTCCAGCTTCAGATTTTGTGCTGCAACTGAACAATGGCTTTCCCATAGTGGACCTTTCCACCCACAGGATTCCCTTTAAGGCTCAACTTTCCAGCCTTTCCACTGGGATCTAACCTCAGATCTAGATCTTTCTACTGGAGTCCATCCTCCCCATGAGGATCTAACCTCAGCTCTCTCCACTAGGGTCTAACCTCAGACCTTTCTCTCACATTTTACAATGTCTATTCCCCAGTGGTTTAACTTTAGTCTTTCTGCTAAGGACTAACCTCATTTCTTTCCTGTGAGGTCTATCCCAGGATCTACTCTCTGTCCTATTTCTAGGTATAACCTTGAGTTCCTCAACCCCCCGGCCAAGTCTCTCTCCCTCCATTCTTCTAGGTGATTCCAGCATCCAACACAGAGTTTGGCACACAGCAGGGGCTCAACAGATGCTCACCAAACAAAAGAACGAAGACAACTGTGACAGCATTGTTCCTCTGAACATATAAATAATCATCAGCTGATAAATTCTCTTGGGGAATGGAGAGGGTTGGGTAGCATCAACCCTGTTTTCAAACAGGGACATTGGGGCACAGAGAGAGGAGCAGGTTGGCTGGGCTTATAGGACACACTGGCCAAAGCCAGACCAGGAACTCACAGCTCCACCATGCTTGACAGGGGGTGGTGTGAGGAAAGCATTCTCCCCTTCAGGACATACTTCATCAACATTTGCAGGTGGGTACCCCATGAACTTCCCCAGGTCTGGGAAGAGTGGATGGGTGGGTGCTCAAGAGGCTGGGTTCTCAGCTGGCCTTGAACCCATCCCTTCCCCCAGCCCTTGTGACTGATGTTTCCTCTGCTCCACTTGATGCCGAAGCCGGGTCAGGACCAGCTCTGAGGCCTGGATCAGGCTGTGCTGTGGGGAACAAGAGGAGGAGAAGAACAGAGCTGAGAAAGAGCTTGGAGGTGCAGGTTAGGCCATGACAGGATGGTTTATTAGAGTTAGGCAACCCCAGAGGCCAGGAGCTTGACCAAAGTGGGAAGACAGAGAGCAGACCAGTGTGAAATGAGTCTCTCTGACAGGGGTGAAGGTTAGACCCCTGGGGGAAGGCCTTAAATGAACTTGTAGAGGAAGGGACAAAGCCTTGACACAAATGCAAGGAACATAGATTTAGAATCCATGGAAGGGAATCGAGAAGGACCAAAATGAAACTGGAGAGAGGCTGAGGTTAGATCAGACAAAGGTGAGACCCTAGCAGAAAAGGATAGGTCAGCAGAGCAGAGAATGGGCAAATCAAAGTGGAAAAAGGCCTGGATCAGGCTGTGCTGTAGGGACAAGAGAAGGAGAAGAATATATCACAACATAAGGGATAGAGTTAGAGTCTAGTTTTAGGGTCTGAGGTTAGACCTTAATAAAAGGAACAAAGAAGAGCTCCAGTGATCATTAAAAAAATGGCTTGAAATAGAATAATGAGGGATGATGCGATGGTTAGATCACAGTGAAAGGCAAGTCCTTTCTCTCACAGTGGAACTAGTCTCTTCTTACAGATCTAACCTACATGCTTTCTTGAGGTCTAAATTTCTCCCCTAGAATTTAACCTATGTCCTTTGCAATAGGGCCTAACCACAGACCTCTCCGTTGGTTGGCCTCAGTCATTTCTGCTGGGGTCTAATCTCAGTCTTCTCCACTAGGTTCTAACCTCATTCCATTTTACTCAGGTCTATCCTCTGTGGTCCAAATTCAGACTTTCCTCTGAAGTCCAATCTATATCTTTTCTCCTCTGGTCTAACTTAGACCATTCTATTAGGGATCAGAATATAGGAATGGAGCCAAGCAAAGACTACAGAGGAAGCAGCAAATATGAGACCCCAGTAGAAATGAATGAGGATCTAACCTGTAAGAGCCCAGGAGTTAGACCAGAGGACCCTGAGTTAGACGAGAGGGAAGGAGAAGGCAAACATAAGATTAGGAAACAAAAGCACACCATATTCTAAGGCATGGAACATGGGGTATAGTCAGAGGTTAGACCACGGTAGTTGGAGGTTAAACTGCAATAGAGGGTCTATGAGAATGGCTGGATGTTAGACCAGAACAAGGGTAATGGCAATGAGACAGTGTAGAAGGGTTAGAGGTAAGTAAGATCACAGCAGAAGGCTGGACTTTAGATCACAATACAAGGGCTTGATCTCAATAGAAAGTTTACAGGCTAGATCAAAGTGGGACATGTTCATATCATGGTCAGGCTATAGCAGAATGTTGAAAGCTCGCTGGAGAAGGACTGCAAGTTATACCCTGCAGGGGAAAGGTAAGACGCATGACTTCGAAGTTAGATACTCGACGTCAAGTTGGAGGTTGGCCTGCAGCCAGAGTGAAGCTGGTCAAAAATAGAGAATAGAGTCAGCAGCTGGAAGGAGAGAGCCACAGGTGGAGCTGGAGGGCAAGGCAAGACTGCAGTGGAAGAATCAAGGTCAGATAATGGCAGGGCAGACCTGAGGCTAGGCTACCCTGAAGAGCTGGAGTTCCACAAAGCATGGGCAACGAAGGACAGAATGTAGGAAGGCTTAGGGCAGGCCAGGGGGCCCGGGATAAGAGATGCCATATCTAAGCCCCCTTCACCAGGGGGTGTCCCTGCTGTGAGTGCTCACAGTTGCAGAAACAAGTTCCTCCCCTAGGAGATGACCTATAGTCTGGACCCCCTGCCTGAGGTGGGGCTCCTGGGGGATCAGGCTGAGACTACCCTTGGGCCCCTCCCACTCTTTGTCCTCCCCACAGGTCTCCTATCAGAACTCACCCTCAGGAATGCAAATGAACAATGCCCTCCCCCCCGCCCCCCCAGGCCTGGCCCTGGCAAGCTATGTTTCTAAGGGACCTGGCCTGAGAGCCTGGGTTACCTGCAGGATGTGCACGCCCTTCAGGGATACCACGGCAAGCTCCCGCAGCCCGTCCCCAGTCAGGTCCACATGAGCCATGGCCAGCAGGGGACTTGAGAAGCTCCGTTGCCACAGCAGGCGGAAACCATACTGGCTGTCAGGGAGCCCTGGCTCAGGGCCCCAGAATTTGTAACAGAGCAATTCCTGCAAGGGTGAGGGGCTGATGTCACACAGCTTGACGAGGGGTGGTGGAGGGAGACAGGTAGGTGGTGGCTCCATCCCTCAGGTCCCACCTGTCCGTAGGTGGCCACCAGGACTTCTGGCTGTCCATCCAAATCCACATCAGTGACCAGGCCACAGAGGACGCTGTCAAATTGGTCACTGCCAGGCAGGAGAAGCTGGTCCTCAAGGCCCCGGCTCAGCAGGTCCCTGAGGATCCCAAATGCATTAGAAAGATTGAGGGTAGGATGCAGTGCCCTCCACCCTTAGCAGCAGACACTGAGATAGTCATCCACACTGCTGCTTCCCTTCTCAGGTCTAGAAGCATCATTCCTCCTGCAGCCTGGACACCCTTGTCTTTAGTTTGGACATCTTCAAAGATCTCCAGCAGTGGGTCAATCTGTTCACTCAAAGTATTTATCGTGTGGGCTATCTCACTCCCAAACGGAAGCCCACATTTTTCCACCTGTGGATTCAGACACACTTGTCCCTAGTCTGGATACCCACACTGCCCCCATAGAGCTTGAAGAGAACTTGGCCCTGGCTTGGGCTTCTTCACTGTCCACCAGTGGGTGGTGTCCCAGGGTTGGTACTTAGTAGCTCATGAGAGCTGACTGGGACATTTTCAGCAATTCGTGCATCCTGTTGGTGGTTTGAAATCCACCATGGTGGGAGTATTTACACCAGACGAATTGGTAAACAGTACAAATCTGGGCTTTTTCCACACACAGGCAATGATTAAACATTTGTCAGCACACCTAGTCCTCCCGTTCCAGTCCCCATGCCAAGACGGCAACATAATCCCTACAAGACCTAGACTTAAATACTCACAGTCCTCTCCCTGGCTCACAAATATTTCTACTTGCCCACCCTGACTAACCTACCCAAAGGGACCTGCTGTTGAGAATAACAAAGTTAGACTGCAATGCAAAGATACAAAGTTAGACCCACATGGCCCAGGTCCCCTCACCGATACACCACTGCTGGCTCCAACATGCTGGCCACGAGCACACTGTACTCTTCCTGCTGTGGCTTGTCCTTGGTCTCTGGAGAAGAAACATGAGTGGGGAAGGGAGTTCTATGGGGGCAATTTCCAGGTACCTCCTCATACCTTTCCACCACCCCCCCACCAGTGTGAAGAATACAGGTAAAATCTCAAGAAAAAGACTTTGAGGTTTTGCTACGGAGGGAGGGTCAGAGGTTGGACTACAAAATAAATAAATAAATAAATAACTGAAGTCAGACACCAGAAGGAGAAATAAGTGTTAGATGACAGTTTAACAAGTCTGAGGTTAGACCATTCTAAAGAGTCAAAGGTTAGATAATAGCAGAAAAGTCTAATGTTAGACCCCAGTGGGAGGAGGGTCAGGGAATAAACCAAAGTTGGGGAATAAGAGTCAAGACCAAACTAACGGACAGAAGACAGATTGTAGTTGAAGGGACAGAGGTCAGGTCAAGGAAATGCAAGTAAAGAACAGACCAGGAACAGACCAACACCTGGGGGGAGCAGGTTGGACCCTAAGTGGTAAGACAGTGGGGAGTTGACAAGAAATCCTGGGGTTAGATTGTAGCAAGAGACATAGGAAGAAGGCCAGAGCAGGAAGTAAGTCCAGTGAGGAATGAAGTTAGATTACAAAGGGAAGGTTGGAAGCTCAATCCTATGGTACTGGCCTAAGGTTAGACCAAAGTGGGAAGATAAGATCTGGGTTAGGCCACATGGGCTGGAAGTTAAATTCAAAGCAGGTGGAGGGTGGGCATGGTGCCTCATGCCTGTAATCCCAGCACCTTAGGAGGCTGAGGTGGAAGGATCCCTTGAGCTCCTCAGGAGTTCAAGACCAGCCTGAGCAAGAGAGAAACCCTGTCTCTACTAAAAATAGAAAAATGAGGGTGGCATCTGTGGCTCAAAGTATGGTGCTGGCCCCATAGGCCAGAGGTGGCAGGTTCAAACCCAGCCCTGGCCAAAAACTGCAAAAAAAGAAGAAAAAAAAAAAAAAAAAGAAAAATTAGCCACATATGGTGGTGGGTGCCTGTAGTTCCAGCTACTCAGGAAGCTGAGGTGGGAGGATAGCTAGAACTCAGGAGTTTGAGGTTGCTGTGAGTTAGGCTGATGTTACAGCTCTCTAGCCAAGGGAAACAGAATCAGACTCTGTCTCAGAAAAAAAATTCAAGGGGCATGGGAAAGAGGCACCTTTCAAGGCTGGAGTGGAGGATGTAGGATGGGAGGAATGGACGGGGGAGCCGGATACTTTGGGAGAGGAGGTGCAAATTTGGGTTGGGGGAGCCAAGTCTGCAGAGAAACCTTCCCCACTCCTTTGCCTAGAGCTCACCCTCGGGGACTGAGAGGCTGAACACGATCACTCGGGAGATGGGGCCATCCTGGAGGGTCGTCCATGTCTGCAAAACTTCTGTGTGGAGAGCAGAGACTCAGAGCCCTGCTCCTGGTACTCCACCAGCCCCAGCCCAGTCTAGCCCCAACCCTCACCTTGACTCTGCTGGTCCACGTGGGCAACACGGACATAGCCACTCTGACAGCCCACAGCTGAGAGGCGCCGGGATGTGCCAGGGAGGTTGTGGACGTCAAGCCAGAGGACACTGGTAGGTGGGCAGACAGACATACCTGGGCCCCAGCCCCACACCACCTCTGCTTGCCCAGGAACACCCACCCCCTCCCTGCAGCCTGGGATCCCACTGCCTAACTGATCCAAGGTAACCTCCACTGCAACATTTCTCTGGGGCCAGTTCACACTATCTGATTACTGAGTTCACCTCCTGTTTTCTTTGGGGTCATCAATTTCTCTGAAGTTATACTGTGGCTTGATTTGTCTGAGTTTATCCCTGTTGCCCAATTTCTCTAAAGTCATCTCCTCCCACTGCTGTCCTTGAGGTTACTCCCACCACCTGATTCTCTCGGGTTTCTGCCCTGGTCCCCGCTGGCCTCTTGCAGGCTCTCTCCTACCTACTGGTCAGGTTCGTGAGCTCTGGGAAGAGGTTTTCCACAGGCTGTTCCTCAAACTGATGCAGCCCCTCGTTCTGGGGGAACCAAGACCCATCCCACCCCATGTAAAGTCAGCATCCAGCCTCATGCACACCCCCCAATGCCAGCCTGTGGCGACCCCCCTCTCCAGGCACATCTCCCCATGCCTCACCTCCTTGTACAGATGAATGGCCGGGTCATTCCCACTCAGGAGAAACACAGTTTCCAATTGATCCCCAACCTGAACCCTGAAAGCAGAGAAATCCAGGACCCCAATCTGATAGAACCTGAGTGTGGTAGGCTCCATGTTTTAGAACTATCTTCTTGTAAGAACCTTGCCTGTGAGAACCCTAACATTCTGGGATCCAGATACTGGACTAGGGCTAGAATCTCAGGCCTCCAGCTCCTAAATACTCTATCTCCTTGAAATGCAGAAACTGGTCCTCACAGAATCTCACAATCATGGAATTGTAGAACCTCCAATCTTGGAATTGCAGAAATTTAGCATGCTAGAACCTCTCACTTCCAGAGCCCTACCCTACTAATGTCTGCACTCTGTGGATTCAAGAATGGAATCGAAAACTCCAGAATGGATTGCAGAAACTCAGAATGCTAGGACCTCCCTAACCTGAGACTCCAGTATTCCATAAGTTCTGTTTTCTGCTTCCTTTGAAATAATACAACTTTTAGAATTTGTCATCATGGATATTCAGATTTATGGAATAGGAGAACACCCAAATCCTAGCATCTAGAACATTAGTGCATTAAAATCTTCAGTTTCTAGGATTCTCATCTGCTAAGACCAGAGAGAGGCTGGTCAACTATGACTTAAAGATCAAATTTAAACCACTGCTTGTTTTTGTAAACAAAGTTTTATTGAAACACAGCCACACCCTTTCATTTACATAGTGTCAATGGCTGCTTTCTTGCTACAAAGGCAGAGTTCAGTAGTTGTTGCAGTGACTGGCTTTCAAAGCCTAATATTTACAATCTGACCCTTTACATTGGTGTTCACAAATGGAGTTTGGAACTCTAGAATGGAACCCATGTACTTTGAGATTCTTGGATCTTGATATTCTAAATGGTCTATATTCTATATCCTTGAAATATGACAGTGTTAAGACTTTATCATTGTAGAACTTCAGAAAATCCTGGCTTCTATCAAACTGTAAAATGTTCAAACCTTAGAGCTTCCATCTCTAGAAAACTTGGTATCTCTGCTCTTGGAATGTCAGAATCTGTAATATTAGAATCTGGGATTCCTAGATGTCTAGAACACAAGTGCTCAATTAACTCTCAGACTAGCTAGTTCAGGAATGGCAAAGTCTGGTCTGTGGTCACTTTAAAGGCATGATGCTCTAAACCAAAAATAGAAACTGATTGTCTATGGGCAGGATTTCGGTCTCCTGTTAGCTATAGCTTCCCAGCCTCTCACATACACACTCCTTACTGTATTATGCCCACCTGCTCTCACATTACCTCTCTGGCCCCTAAAAGCATTTTAGTTTTCAATCCCTAATTCAGTACAACCCCTTTATTTTCCAGATGGAGCAACAGAGTCTGTAAATTAATCCGTAAGTAAGAAAGGCGTTTGAGAATCCAGAGCTCCTATGCTTAGAGAAGGGTGGGGATGGGCACCCAGGGGACACTCACTCTGCATGGCATAGCTGGAAAGGAGTGAACTGGAGCTCCAGGTTCAGGCAGCTTTCTGTAGGGGAAGTACAGGAAGATGGGCACCACAGATCCTGCTGGGCCCCCCTCCCACATTCCTTCCCTCCTGGTCACACTCACGGGCAATAGAGTCAAGGTTGTACTCGGAACCAGGCTCATAGTCACAGTAGATGTTAAGGAAGGGGCTGCCCTTGTCCCCTGAATCCTGGGGAAGGAAAATGGCCTCAGGAGAGGGTGGGGGGGCAGGAGGAGGGAATCTGGGGTGGGCTCAGAAGGACCCACCATACATGTAGGGAGGAAAGCCAGGGCAGGTGGTGGGAGCTCCAGGTACCTTGATGAACGTGATCCCTACAACCAGGCCCCTCTTTGGGGGCGACTTGTTGAAGGTGTCAATGGAGACGATCTCTGCATCCACTACAGGAGGGGAGAGTTCAAAGTTCAGGTTTCAGGCAGACTCATGACCCTGATATGTCCATTCATTGTGAGCTCTGACAACTGCAATTATCACGACCTCTGGATCTGAATGAGTCCTGATCACCATTGCCATGACCTCTGACCTCGGTACCAAGCATCCTGACCTCTAGATCTGAGGAACCCCGAAATTCTAACCACTTTCAGGCCCACTACCCCCGCCTCCTGACCCCAGTGATATCGGCTTTGGGTCCTTCAATCACCCTGCTTCCATTCCCCCATCATAGTGACCCGGCTAAGACAGCCTCAGAAGCCTCTCAACACCTCGTCCCAGACCCCCCCAGCCCCACTGCGCCACGCACCGGGAATGTAGTTAAACTGCAGCTCCTTGGCCACCGGCCGGATTTTCTGTCGGAGGTCTTGGTAGCGGAAGCCTAGCACCTTGCCTTTAAGGGTGGCGGCCAGCAGCTCCCCGCGCCCGCCAGCACCGCCTGCCAGCCCGTACACATTGCTCTGCGACGAGAAGCGCGTGAAGCTGTCCTCGCGCAGCGGGCAAGGCACCGCGGCCACAGCCGCCTCCCCCATCACGCCCTTCAGACACTCACCCTCTCCGCTGCCCGCACTGCGACCCGCCTTTTCCCACCCAGGGCTCTCGAAGCAGGCGGAATAGCTCGGTTCCCGCCCATCGCAGACCGATGCCGTAGAGAAGTTGCCGTCGCTTCCCTTTACCAAGATGGCGGCCAGCTGAATTGCCCGGACACCCACCCACCAAGCGACTTTGCCCCACTGCGCCTGCGCACTCATCTCCTTTCCATTCAGGCCCCAGGAAGGGGCTGTCAGGGGTGACTGTGACCAGAGATGCGAGGTTGTGGCCTATAGCTCCTCGCAATATGCTGTGTGGAAAGCCAATAATAATCATAAAATGTCATATTTCTCTTACGTACAGGAACTACTTTAATCGCGATCCATCTAACAGTTTATTCAAAACTCACAAGCAGGTTGAAACAAGTACTCTTTAATTCATTTTACAGATGAAGGAGATGAAGCACTGAGAGGTAAAGTAACTTGCCTAAGAGCAAGCTACTAAGCAGCAATCAGTATTGGAATTCAAATAGTTCATTACTTTATTATCACCTTTAAAATAGTGAAATGTTGGGCGGCGCCTGTGGCTCATTCCAGTAAGGCGCCAGCCCCATATACCGAGGGTGGCAGGTTCGAACCCAGCCCTGGCCAAACTTCAACAACAAAAAAAGAGCCGAGCACTGTGGTGGGCGCCTGTGGTCCCAGCTACTCAGGAGGCTGAGGCAAGAGAATCGCCTAAGCCCAGGAGTTGGAGGTTGTTGTGAGCTGTGTGATGCCACAGCACTCTACCGAGGGTGAGAGAGTGAGACTCTGTCTCTACAAAAAAAAAAAAAAAAAAAGCGAAATGTTCCTCTTACCCCCAAGGAAAAAAGATCCAGTTGTCTATCCTGACATATGATAACCATCTAATTTGTTTTCGCCCTGATTATCTTATTGATTACTCACATTCACTCTTCAGGGCCTATTGTTAACCCACCCCACCCCTGCACACACACCCAATGTACTGAGCTTTTCTCATATACCAGGACTTCCTTTACAAATTTATCTCACTAAATCTTTGTAAGAGCTTCACAAAGAGGTTCATTATCCCATTTTACAGAGGATAAAACTGGGGTCAGGGACAAAAGTCCCTTGATTGACAGTAAGTGATGGGGACAGATATTTCTGGGGTTCCTGAATATGCTTGTCTCTAGAACACGAAAGTTTGTAGATTCTGCACATCTGTGTACAATTTCCAGAAGACATATAGATCAGCCAAATGTCCAAGCTACCTTGAGTAATCTTGTTATTTCCTCCACGCAGAAAGAGAACAAAACATATACACACCACAATGACAAGTTCCATGAAGACAGTCACTGATCTTCCCTGTCCACAGCCAGATCTTGAACAGCTGGACCACAAGGCCTGACACAAAGCAGGTATTCAGTAAATGTGTCAAAAATCCCAACTATGTGCCAGGCCCTTTGCTAAGTACCTGGGACATTGGCACATAAGAAAAGGCAAATGTTAAGTTCTCTAGGAAGACTAGATATGGAGGATGGTAAAAAGGAACAAGTCTGTGTGAAGTCTGGATTTGGTGACGAAAACCTCCTAAGAGCAGGTCATGGTCTACGTTCGCAGGGCCTGGTGAAATGGAATATGGCTCTAGTTCTGTCACTTCTGAGGTAGGTTTTCTTTAGGCTTCTATCCTTCATAAACCACATTCACTTAGTATTTGTTGAGTGAGTAAGCGAATGAATGTCTAAGTGGAGAACAGGAATCATCCTGTTCAGATTTCCAACCCTAGCTGTGCAGCTGACCCACCTATAAAACTTTTAAGAAAAATAAATGAGGAAAAAAAAAAAAAGTTTGACTGGGAATCTCAATTAATACACAATCAGAGTGAGTGAGATCCAAGCTTGTATACCTCTAATGATTTTAAAAAGCATAGCCAGGGCTTCAGCCAAGCACCCATGGCAGACACTGGTAGTCAGTCTGGCTCACAGGAGTCTTCAGTGAGCCCTGGGCAGCCA
The DNA here is from genome assembly GCA_963573935.1 of Arctocebus calabarensis. NCBI lineage: Eukaryota > Metazoa > Chordata > Mammalia > Primates > Lorisidae > Arctocebus > Arctocebus calabarensis. Next base: position 13,045 of record CAUYON010113861.1, read on the forward strand.
TTATCAAATGACTAGAGCTATGCAGGGAATTGAAGCAAACTGGTTGTCAGGGATAGGATGCTTTGTCAGTCCTGGGAAGGGAACCTGGCCTCGCCCACACTTCCTCCAGGCTCACAAGGATACAGCACTGCTGCAGGAGCTGTCTGTTTTCCCCAGCAGTTCCTGCTCTGTGTGATCCCATCATGCTGTGACACCCTGCCTTCCTCAGGCAGAGCCTCCTCCAGTCTGTCTAGTCCTCCACAGTGATGGGCTCAGGCCAGGGTCAGTTGTTACCCACCTTTGCCAGGCAAAGTAGCTTGTCATCTCCTCTTCCACTCCCAGACCTACTTAAGCGACGTGCTCTGCCCACCAAAGTCACATCCCTCCCCCGTCCGTGACAGATGGAACACCTGTCACCAGGGCAGTCAGCCTTCCTTCCTTCCAGGGAAATGTGGACATGGGGTGAGAACAAGGGACCCCACAGGCCTCTTCTACTCCCTTCCGACCAGGGTAGTTCCAATGACCGTTGCATTCAATCACCTGGGCAACTCCGAGGGATGTGATCACCATCCTTTGTCCCAGTGGAGAAAATCAAGGCCCCCAGATTACAAGGGCCCAGAGAAAGCTAGATGAAGACTGGTGTTCTGGGACTCCAAGCCTACCCTCCCAGGGTTCCCCTCCCCTAGAACCCAACCCATCCTGGGGGCACAACTGTCCGAGGATGCATGCCCTCCACTGCCCCACAGAGCACACCCAGAGGAGGGATCCACCCAAGGGGGGATCAAGAGGGGCAAGAGGGCAGGTGACCAGCACTGAGGGTCAAGGTGGGTAGGAGAGGTGAGGAGAAAGAGAGACTCATGCAAAAGTGTTGTTTTTTATTTTCTTTCTTGGGCCAGCTGCAGCCTCTGACTCACAAAACCTCAAAGCGTTAGGGAAGGAGCAGGCACAAGAGTAGGGGTGGAGATGATACCCTGAAACCCAGGCCCTAACCTGAGAGTTTGGGGCTGCAGGAGGCTAGGGGAGAGAAGGGGCTCATCCCCAGGGTAAGAATAAGTCTCAGTGGCTACATGTGCTCAGAACTTGGCTGGGGGACAAAAGTGGGAGAGAGAGAAACCATCCTCATGACTCAGCTGGTCAGGAGATGGGGTTCCAGATGCTACCCCAAACCCTGGCAGCACCCACAGCAAATAAGTTTGTATCAAAGATTCTGAACAGCTGGTTTTCTTGGGGTGAAGAAGGGTACCCTTGGGGGCTTAAATAAATGGGCAGGGGGCAAGGGATGTAGCAAGATCAGAGGGTGACTGTCCGGCCAGCAGGCCCTGGCCTCTGGCACCCCTGCAGCAAGGCCTGCTGCTGCCTGCCATGGCCTACAAGACTCCCCGGGTGGGGAGAGGGAGGGAAGATCTTGCAGCAGGTCTCAGGCCCCACTTCTCTCTGAGCAGACACCACAGAAGACAGGCACCGGGGGTGGGGGGTTAGCGCAGGTCCTCCTCATCCCCCTGGATTGTTTTCTTGATGCGCAGCAGCATGGTGGTAAGCCACTGGTCCAGTCGCGAGATGGAGTCATATTCCTTTACCTGCAGGTACATCCAGCAGATGGGGTAGCCCCAGTCCCTCCCTGTCCCCAACCCCGGAGCCTAAGGTTTCTAGTGCCAACATTGTCAAGATGTGACCCTTTATCCTTGGTCTCTGGGAGGGAATAAGGGAAGGCCAGGGGCCCCACCCCCTGCCAGAGCAGCTCCCTCTGTCTGTCTTCACTATTCTGGTCATAACATTTCCCTTGAGGAGAAAGAAAAAGACTCTGCAGCTTGAAAAGAAAAAAAAAAGGTCTAATAGCTGAGTGTGGTGGCAGGTGTTTATAGTCCCAGCTAATCAGGAGGCTGAGGCAGGAGGATGGCTTGAGCCCAGGAGTTCAAGGCCAGACTGGGCAACATGGCAAGTCTCTCTCTCTCTCTCTCACACACACACACACACACACACACGTCCAGCCTCCTTGTTTTTTGAGTGGGAGACTGAGGCCTGAGTCTCCCTAAGTGCCCTGGGGAGAGAGAAGTTCGAGAAGCACGCCCTGCTGAAGCTCCCCCTCCCCCTGTGCTGAGCTTCCTACCCACTGCCTGGGGCAGAGGAACTGGATGGCACTTAGTGTCTGTTCTCATTTAGGGGTTTAAATTCCTTAGGGTCACCCAGGGAGAGACCCACTTGACATAGGCCATCCAAAGGACTGAATTAGGACCTGAGCTGACACAGAGAGTTCAGCACATTCAGAACAGAGGAAGGAAAAGAAGAAACGTGTACATATCTGTGTGGGGCATTCTCTCTGAGAGAGAATTCAGTGCCTCTCCCTGTCCCCTCAGCTCCACTTTCCTCCTCATCTCTATCCTCCCCATCTGCTCCTCCTGGAGTCACCCAAGGCACGCTGGGGGACTCTGAGTGGTGCAAAGACTTAGTTGTCAGGGGCAGACAGATATGGATCTGAGCCCCAGTTCCATCCCCACAAGGCCAGAGCCACGTTTCCTCCTCAATCTCAGTGCCATCCTCTATAAAGTGGTATTCCCTGTACCTCTTGGGACTACTTGTGAGGATTCTGGGGTGACTGGAAAAGTAATTCACAGCTAGGTACCAGGGGCCACAGATGAAAAAGGTGAATTTCATAGGAGACTATGTCTGAGAAAGACAGCCCACCTGGGGAACCCATGCCCCCTAGAGGGACCTGGTGACCCACGCCAGCCACTCACCGACTCAGTGTAGCTGTCCACATTTTGCTCCTCATGAGCTTCTAGCAACTTCTGCAAATAAATGGCAAGAAAGGGTCAGGGGGCCAGGTTGGCCTAGATTAGATTCAAACACATGCTGAGTACATTAAACAAGGGATTGGGGTGGGGGTGTTCCCACATTGAGAGGAAAAAAGGGGCATGCTCCAATCCTTGTCATCCTACTCATCGAAAAGGCTCATGCTCAGACAACCTCACTGACACAGAGCATCAGCAGAGGAGTGTATGTCACCATCAACCCCCAGCCCTGTGACTGGCTCTACCACCACCTGAGCTGTGCTTTTCTCATCTAGAAAATGGAGATCCAAATTGCAGAAGAAAGAAAACAAAACAAAAATACAAACCCTTTTGAGGACCACCGGACTAATCTTGATGATTCTCCCACCTGGACCCTAAGCCTCTAGATGCCCTATCCCTGGGCCCCACCACCCGTCTCCAGTGCCAGGGACAGGAAGGCCTAAGCACCCGGAACTCACTTTCATCAGCTTGCATTCTCGGGAATCAGAGAAGGCTGGGAACAACTCCTCGTACTTCTGGACAGCCAGCTGAGCAGCAGGGAGGGAGGAAGGGGACAAGTTAATAAAGACGGGGCCATTGTAACCGATGGCCTAACAGCCAAGGGGACCTGGGGACAGCAGGCAGTTCTGAGTCAGGTCTCTAGGCCCTCCCCCAGCCTCAGCTGTCACCTGGCTCCGCGCCTGTCAGGACCTCCAAAGAGCTGAGCTGAGCTTAGCACCAGCTCCTGACTGTACAGATGGTTGCAGGGAGAGGTGGGGAGTGCTCATTTGTCCCCTATCAACCAGGACAGAGGGCAAATAAGCACATCTCACAAACTAGGCCTGGGGCTGACTGGCTGCTTCATGAGAACCGAGAGGTCAGATGGTGGTGAGCCCCGCTGTGAGTGGGGAAACAGATCCAGGGAAGGCTAGTGACCTGTTCACACAGTAAGATGTGGGATAGGGACATGAACCTGGATCGACAAAGCCCAAGCTCATGTCAGCGTGGCCAGTGCCCATGGCAGAGCAGGGCTCAGATAGGTATGAGGCAGGGGTCAGGGTGGCCAGAGACACTAGGAAATTGTGGATGGCATAGAGCCCTGCCTGGTCAGGAAATGGCAATCAAAATCTAGTGCCAACTTGTGGTCCAGTTCCTTCCCAGTGGCCCATCCCCCTCCTCCTGCCTTCTCTAATCATGAAGCCCTGAACGTAGGTAGGGTGGCATACAGGCTGTGGTAAGTCATGATACTGGGAGTTAACAGTGGTCTGGAATGTTAGGGCTGCCGTTTACTAGCCCTGTGGCCTTAAAAGGATTCTTGTCTCAGCCTCAGTGTCTTCACCTATAAAATGGGGTGACAATGGAGATGATTTCATGGGACTCAGCAAGTACACCCATTAAGAACAGAGCCCAGCACTGAGAGAGCCAGGAGCTGGAAACTGAAAAGCTCCCAGAGCTAGGGAGGTGACATCAGGACAGAGACCCATCACTTGCATTTGGGGGCAAGAAGCAACTTGGCCTGGTAATAGGCACAGTGGTCCAGGGGAGGTCTCCTGGCTGGTTTTGAGAAGGGTTAGTCAGGGCCCATCAGGCCTGGGCTCACCTTGGCATTGAGCATGTCGATGCAGAAGTGGCAGAGGGCTGCCTTGAAGAAGTAGTCCTTGGCGCTGTACTTGAGGAGAGGGCTGTCCATGGCATTGGTCCCTACCTGTGACCAGGTGGAGGTGGCTCTGTGAGCTCAAGGCAGGCAGCCAGAGGCCAGGGTCACTGCTAGGCACTAACCCAGGAGTTCAGCAACTGGTGTGTGAGCGACCAGAACATGACAGTGGCAGGGGTGGGGTAATGGAGGCTGATGCCAGGTGTCTGTGGGCCCCTGAAGCACCCAACATGGTGGGGAGGCGGCTCTGCTGTCAGGACCAACGGGAGGCTGGCATGTTGGTGGGCAGAGGGGTGGCAGACTGCAGGAACATGAGAGGCGGTGCCCACCCTGATCTCCCTCAGGCCCAGCTGCCTGCCTGCCTTTCTCTCGGCCATGGCCCAGCCCTCCCTGCACAGCAGAGGGAAGTCCACGTGACCTTCCCTTCCTCCCACTGTGGATGAGGGACTCATGACCGCCTCAGGTCTCCTCAGCAATTCTTTCCATTCCCTGCCCAACTCTGGTTCTTCAGAGTCTGCCTCACTCTTAGGCCCTCCAGGCAGCTCTATGAGGGATGTGAGAAGGATGGTGACATGCATGGGGCTGTGAGTGGAGAAGGAGTTTAGCCAGGTTAAGGACAAAGTGGAGGTGAGAGAGATGGCATGATGAGAGAAGTGGAAAGACAGGGAGGGGAGGGGAAACTGGAGGGGTGAGACAGGGGCAGGGTACGAATCTAGAACACAGCACTGGGTTGAAGGGGCACAATGCCTGGAGCAGGGTGCAGGGCTGGGGTCTGCCTCACCTCACCTGTTCATAGATGTCAATGGCCTTCTGATACTGCTCCAGCTGTGCGGCATAGCCAGCCACCTTCAGTAGACACTTGTTGGCTGAGCTGTGTAGGGAGGAGGAGTGAGGGTAGGTGGTGGCAGGTCCTGCAAGTCACTGAGGGACCTAGGGGCAGGCAGGAAGAGGGGCTACCTGTTGGACTCCTCGCCTTTGTAGTAGTCTGCAGACTGCTCATAGTGGGCGATGGCCTGGGGAGACACGAGGAGCGGGTGGCAGGAGGAGGGCAGAAGACAGAGGGGAGGCCTCCATGCAGCCTGTATTCCCTCTGCCCTGGTTCCCCAAGCTCTGCCAGCAGCTCTGCCTCCCTTCCTGGTACTCAGATACCAGAGGATCCCTTGGGTAGAAGGGGCAAGAGAAGTCCAGCCCTGGCCAGGCCCTGACTACCCACTCACCTTCTCGATGTCTACCAGCTCTGTCTCATAGATCTCAGCAATTGAGATGTGGTGCTTGGCTGCGATGGTGAATCGGCCCTGGGAGGATACAGGAAGGGGCCACCCATGACCAGTGATGTCCTTGTGCCCCCTCATCCCATCCAAGAAGGCACAGACAGTACAAATGTAAGAGAATGTATGTAAAGGTACTTGGCAGAGGCCTTGGCCCTCAGTAAGCATTTGATTGAGGGCCAGGAGATGCAGAAGGATCAGCCCTTTTATTCAGAGTAACCTGCTAAAAGGCCTTGGAGAAACCAGGACAAAGAGCTTGACAGTCCTCCTGCCCAAGGGCCCCACCTTGGGTAGCTATGGAGCAGGCCATTCTTGCAGGCCAACACCTGCCCTTCAGCTTCCCTGTGCACCCAGAGCTCCCCAAGGAGGCTTCAAATTCTGAGGGGCTGTGCAGTGTTCTCCATCAGGTCTAGGTGCCTGCCCTGCCACTCTGCACACAGACGCTGGTCCAAGGCTGCCCCTCTTGCCGAGGGTAGTAGAAAAGGACAAGGCCCTGGGTTTAGCCAGACCTAGTTTTGGGTCTCAACAACTCCTGTGTCCCTGGACCCTGGGCAAGTCATGTCACCCGTCTAAGCCCCCTTTCTTCAACTGTTGCACAGGAATAACAATAATGCTGACCTCATCACGTTGTCATGACAGTAGGTAAAACCACTTCAACCACTTTTTTTTTTAATTTTTAATTTTTATTTATTTATTTATTTATTTATTTTTTAAGAGACAAAGTCTTACTTTGTCACCCTTGGTAGAGTGCTGTGGCGTCACAGCTCATAGCGACCTCCAACTCCTGGGCTTAGGTGATTCTCCTGCCTCAGTCTCCTGAGTAGCTGGGACCACAGGCACCTGCCACAATGCCCGGCTATTTTTTTAATTGCAGTTTGGCCTGGGCCAGGTTTGAACCTGCCACCCTCAGTATGTGGGGCCGGCACCCCACTCTCTGAGCCACAGGCACTGCCCTTCAACCACCTTTTTTTTTTTTGGCCAGGGCTGGGTTTGAACCCGCCACCTCCATGGGGCCGGCGCACTACTCCGTTGAGCCACAGGCACCACCCCCTTCAACCACTTTTGAACGAGTGCCTTGTTAAAAAACTGGAAGCTGGGCAGCGCCTGTGGCTCAACAAGTAGGGCACCAGCCCCATATACCAAAGGTGGTAGGTTCAAACCTGGCCTCGGTGGAACTGCAAAACAGAAAAATAGCTGGGTGTTGTGGCGGGCGCCTGTAGTCCCAGCTACTCAGGAGGCTGAGGCAACAGAATCGCCTAAGCCTAGGAGTTGGAGGTTGCTGTGAGCTGTGTGATGCCAAGGCACTCCACCGAGGGCGATAAAGTGAGACTCTGTCCCCACAAAAAAAAAAAAAAAAAAAAAAATTGGAAGCTGCTATGATTGTTTTAATTATCACTGCAGCACTACCCCGAATATAGCAAGAGGGCCTATGTACCTGCTGGGAGAGAGGTTCAATGAGATTCGAGGAGCAAAGGTGAAGAGGAGGCAAAAAGTGAAGAGCCAATAGGAGCCCAGGTCAAGTTTGGGTCCTCATCCTGCTCCCTGGCCTCAGCTTGGCAGCTGCCCGTCTGGGCAGCATATGCCAATGGAAATGCTACCTGGGGCAGGACAGAGGCTAAGAGGAAAAGTGCTGGACATATACACATACTCTAATAACTGTACCTGCTATGAATGAAAACCTTGATGGAGGCAGGGTGTGCAGAGAGGGGCCATCAGGCTCCTGTGTTGTGGTGGGAGCTGTTGCTAGAAGCCAGGCTGCTGAGAAGCTGGTGAGGACCCCGCTGGCTCCCCCTCCCCCTTTCCTTCCACAGAATAAGGAACACTGCTGTGAGTGTGGAGGGTGGGGAGGCAAGGCTGGAGCAATACCATAGGACATAGAGGCGGAGATAGGATGCTTGTGACTCTTACCATGTCTGTGTAGATCTCGATTGCTCTCATCAAACAGTTAATGGCCTCTGGGGAGAGAAAAAGGGAAGTAGGGAGAAGAAATAACACAATGGTCATTTCAGCTGAACTAAGCAGAGAAGGCAGAGGCAGCACTCCCGGGACCAACAGGCACTCAGAGTTGCTGGGGCTATGATCATACTCCCCAGGGGCTGAGAGGAAAGGTGAGGGAATCCCTGAGCCGCAGAAACCTCATCAGACTGATGACTCTGCAGACTGTGACTTGCTGGGCACACGCTTCAGGGGGGAGGCCTTTGCCTGAGGGCCCCTGAGCTGCTGCTGGCTTCCCAGCAACCCCAGGGACAGGTCACAGCAGTGCTGAGCCTGGCTGATGGCCAGATTCCCATAGGTGTTTTGGGCCAGATCTGCTTTCACAGGACATAGCTGCTGGCAAGGGGGAAGGGGGTGCCAGAGACAGCCAAGCCTGACATCTGAGGCAGGCTTGGAGGGAGCAGGAACGCCCACATTTTACCTGCAGGACCCTGAACAGGTTCTGGTTCCTGCACTCATCTGGCCTAGATTTCTGGCACAAGGAGGCTGGATATTGTGAGCACTGAGACTTCTTGTTGTGGACTCTCCTCTACCCTCTCTTTCCACACCCTGCTCTGCTGACATCCCCATTAACTTGGCCTGCCACCCACCAGTTCCTCACACTGAGGGTGAGCTATAGACTCCCTGAGAGCCCAGTGACAGGTTTTACCGAAACCCCTTACACACCAGGATGGAAGTGGAAGGAGGAATTGGGCTACCTTTGTTGTAGTATCTCTTGCAAGATTTTAAATTTGGGAAAGGTTTTTTTTTTTTGACAAGTTATTTGGAGAGAGAAAAGCGTGAGTGGGAGGCATTTTCTAGCAGATAGAAATGAGCTGTAGAGCAGGTATTTTTTTTTTTTAATTCCATTTTTGTGCATCTCAGGAAGAGAGGGGTGCTGAGGGGAAGGAGGGAAGGGCACAGAGCCTGGACAGGCCACAGGGTGTGGGGCTGAGCATGGATATGAGGCATTTGAAGGCTCCTGCTGCACTGAGACCACCTGGGAAGACAGTGCTACCAAGAAGCTCAAGGCCTGGTGCCTGCTCTCAAGGGGCTTACAGTCTGCATGGGACACCAAGCTCACTCCCTGAAGAGAATGCTGAACAGAAGCTCTTAGCTCAGGCTTGTCGCTGAGCTCTCAAGAAGTCTATAGCCCACCCTCTTAATTGACATGCAAAAAGTAGGTGTCTGTGAATGCTACTCTGGGGAAGGGAAGTCTATGTTTTGTCTAATTCAGAGAGGCCTCTGGGCCCCCTTTCCCCAAATTCAGGGGATGGACATCATTTCGGCAAGGTTTGGAGGTTGACAGACGGAAGGTGAAGAGGAAGAGAAGACAAAAAGGGGGCAGAGGATGAAGAAGGAAAGAGAACACAATCAAAACCCAGTAGCCTGAGAAATTGTTACCCTCATACGCAGGCACACATTTTATAACAGAACAGATCCAGAAGCAACAGAAGGGCCAAGATGCCAAGCCAGCCCACCCACCTGCTCCAGCTTCCAAACGAGGCCCAGGGCTACTCATATGTTCCCTCTCCCGGCTGGAACGCATGGGACTCTCAATGTGCCATCTTGGGTCCACAGGACCGCTCTGGGCGAGATTAGCAGCTGCCACCCAGGCCTGCTGGCGCTGGCTCTGGAGTGTTGTCAGCAAGGTGCAGCCCTTGCAGTAGCAGCAGGAGAGACAGGTTTATCCTCAGGCAGCAACATGGATTCATGGGGCTAAGTGCCCTTCATGCCTGGAAGCTGCAGGCTGCCACCTGACAGATAGCCAGCTGGCTCCTGGGTGAGCTCCTAACACATTCACAACCACCAGGCTGGTCCCCCATCACCAAGTCCTCAGAGTATAGCCTGTCAATGTACCCAAGGCAAGCAGAGCAAAACTCAGTTCCTTGGTTTGGCCCTGTAGGTGGCAGTTCACCTGGTCCCCTCCTCCTCCTCTGTCCACCCAAAGAGAGCCAGCCACCCCCACTCCAATCACTTCCACTAGCAGTGCCATGCAACTCAGCTTCTGTCTCTCACTAAAGCCTTCCTTGATCATATCCAGTACTCAGCTGTCCCCTTGGTAAAACAGGGGTGAATTGCAGAATCATACAAAGAAGTCAAATGGGTTAAAAGATGCTAGGTGTTTGGTACACAATAGGCACTCAGTAAATGGCAGAGGGGGGTGGAGGGACAAATGAGGGCTGTATTACTTCCCTGTCCCAGGTACACACATACATCTGTGCTCCTGGCCCCAGATATAAGGCAGGCTGGGGAAGAGGCCTTCCCAGAGTAGCCAGCAGTGGTTGGGAAAATCTAAGGAACCAATGACAGATATGGGCACCAACCTCCCCATCCCCCGTACCATGCCAGCCAGTGTCACCAAAAGGCAGCAAGCCATCTTCTGCACAGGTAGAAGGCAATAACAGCCAGGGAAGGCCTTAGGTGAACACTAGTTCTTCCTCGAGGTGAACACTTTCTAGAAGAGACTACTATAGGAAGTGCTGACCTAGACAGAAGCCTTCAAAACTGCTTAGGAGACCAGTGGCAATAGCCCAGGGGGAGGCCAGGTGTGGATCATCTAAGCTCAGGAGTTTGAGACCAGCCTGAGCAAGAGTGAGACCCTGTCTCTAAAAAGATAGCTAGGGGTGTGGTGGGCTACAGTTCTAGCTACTTGGGAGGCTGAGGCAAGAGGATTACTTGAGCCCAAGAATTTGAGGTTGCTGTGAGCTATGATGCTAGGGCACTCTACCAAGGGTGACAAAGTGAGACTCTGTCTCAAAAAAAAAAAAAAGAAAGAAAGAAAAGAGCCCAAGGAGTAGAGGCTGTGGAGAAGCCAGACCAGGCAGAGGCATCGTGGCTGAGGGAGCCAAGGGCTGCCTCTACTGCACACTTCTCATATGCCAGGTGCCACACTGGACACGAGCGTTACCTTGCAGTACAATCTCTGCTTTAACAGATGAGGAAACAGTCACACAGCAGGGGCAGGGGCCGCCCAGACTTCTGAGGCCATGAAGCTCCTGCCCTGCTGAGCCACACAGAGCTGTCGCTGCCTTTTCTGCAAGGCCTGAGCAGCCCAGACACAAAGGAGTTGCTGCCCTTTGCTGAGAGTGAAGACTGGGTAAGCACCGAGAGGCTGTGGCACAGATGCTGTGCTAACACCCCTCCCTGGTCAGCATCAAGTCCCCAGGACTCTGCTCTGACAAGGCTCTCTTCTCACAAACTGCCTCCTCCTTCTCAAAGTCTCCCTCAGCCAAATCCACCCCCTCCTGCCTCAGCTTCTGAGGTGGCCAACTAAAGCCAGTCCTGAGCCAAGCCAGCCCTTACACCTTCAATGTGACATTATCATTGCACCTTCCCATTGGTCTGGGACTCCTCAGCTACACTCTGAGGTTCCTAAGGCCACGGAGGGGCTGCATGAAGACCTCAGGTCCCTAGCCTGCAGAGTCTTGCCGTACAGCTTGAAAAAGCTCAGATGGAAAGCCAAGGGAAAGACGTCACAGTGCCAAGTAAAGCCTGTCTTCAGGAAGTGCAGGTGTCTGCTGAAAGAGCAAATGGCACTGTGCACATGTCCCCACCCTGGCACTCAGTGGTGCCCCAGAAACAAGTCCCTTCAGTCACTCCGGATGGAGCAGCAGCTGAACATCACAGATGCTAAGGCAGCATCTCCAGGCCAACCAGTTCTCCCGGGAGCAGACAGAAAGGCTTGGGTGGGGGGAAGGCTCCCTGGTGGGTGTGTAGACTACCAAGGATGACTCAAAGCTTAACACAAACCCAGGGTTGACCTGAGTCATCATCATGTCACCCATGTGGCCCTGCTGTGGCCCAGTGTCCCCTCCTAGGCTCACTTTGCCAGGCCTGAGTCCCACCATTTGATCACTGACATCTTTGAGATGGCCACCTGGAGAGGAACAAATGGTCAGTCTGGGGAAAAGCTGCTGGTCAACACAGAACTCAAAACCTTAACTTGCAATTATCTGTCCTCAATCATGACAACAGGGTATGCCAGGAATTCCCAGATGCTGGTGTGTGAACCAGTGCTCACTGACCCTGGAAGAAATATCCCAACACTGTTTCTAATTGTCCCCTCTTAGGAGAGACAGGCCTTTATTCCAAGATTATATATTTCCTTTTTAACAAAATTCATATATTTACCATTCCCCTAAAGAAAGGAACAGTAAGTGGTCATTTTTTGAAAGAAAAATATCCTTCCTTGGTAAAATTAAAAGTTAGCAACTTATGTCTGGGACCAAGATTTAAATAATAAATTAAAACTCCCGCCCAATGAAATCTAAGAGTGTGATACTCATTAGACTGCTTCCACTTCGGGATGAGCCCAGTGGGGCAGAAACTGTTTTCTCACCATGAGTCAGTCCCAAACCGGGCTTCTGTCCCTAACCTGCTCTCATTTTAAGTAACTTGTTCTTTGGCAACTGTATCTCAAGCTCTGTTCTCTCTAATTTTTCCCCAGGGTATAAGGAAGCCAGGTTAAGATAATTTCCGCTCCTTTTTCGGCAGTGACTCCTACCTGGCTGGCCTTAGAACTCCCCCTACTCCCTTCTGCGTGTTAATTCTGACGACAGAACAGATTTTCCTCTCTCCTTGGCAGGCAGTGGGTCTGAAATATAACTCCCACTCCCAAATGCTCCCAGGCTTTGGGGGCAGTGATCAGCTGCACATACAAAGTATCTGGGGGGAGGCGGAGACTCAGAGCATGGTGCGAATGCCAACCAGAAGGACGGTAGCCAATTCTGAAGTCACCACTTGCTTTGCCTCAGGCATTTCCCTACCAGCCTATCACATGCTGGCCACTGGAAAAAAACAGCCAAGTGGAAACCTGAGGACTTCTGGGCAGAAGGCTGAGATGGTGCTCTGGGCAGTCAGCTGGGTGGCCTACAGAGGCCCTCACCTTGGGGATCAGCTTTCTTGAACGCATTACCGGCATCCACAAAGGAGGTGGCAGCGTCATGCTTGCTCTGGAGCTGCAGGTGCAGCTGGGCTGCCTGGCAGAAAGCATTTCCAGCAGCTGGAACAGAAAAGAAGAGAGATCTTGGCCTCAGTGAGGCTCCATACTTTTTAAAGCCATACAAACACTTCCCTGAGGGGTGGGTGGGACTCTCAGGAAAACAGAAAAGTCCACAAGAGACGACAAGAGTGGCCTGAGTGAGCCCAGTGTGAGGCCTAGACCTCAGGTTTGCTGACCCTAGGGCTGAGGCTCCTGCTGGTCCACTTGAGAGGCAGGAGGTCTACTTAGGGGGAAGAGGAGGAAGATCCAGGTATATGCAAGAGCCAGGGTGAATCCAATTAAATCCCTTGTCCCTAATCCTAGCCTGTGCCAATATTTCTAGTGGTAGAAGAGATACCATTTCAAAAGAACCAAAGAGAAAACAGAGCTGAGAGCTGCAAAGGATATAAAGAAAATGAGGAGGCCTCCTGTACCTTCTGGCCTCAGCAGTCCTCCTTAGGAGGACCACAGGAGCCAGAAGGCAAAGTGGAAGCTGAATCTTGGGGTAGGCTCAAGAGGAGGTGTCTTGGGAAGGGGCAATCAAGATTAAACCATACAACATCTTCCCATTTACTCCCCCTTCCCAAGTCCTATTTATTTCCCTCACAACTCCCTAAAACTCTTCTTAATTCAGACTCATCTGCCTCTGTCCACATTCTATTCCTTGTACAGTCACTGTAGGCTCAGGCTCTGTGCTAATTGTGAGGCACATGGTGTGGGGGGTGGGGGAATGACATAGGGTCTGCCCCTTCCAGGAGCATCACATCCAGAAAAGAAAACAGGACATGAACACCAAGAATTCAAGCACATGCAGACAAGTGGCCATGGACACAGAGCAGTGGAGGCTGCACCTGAAGCCCAGACTATCCTGTGCTTATCTGCCCACAGTCACCTTCTGTGGTACCATGTCATTCTGTCCATGTGCCTTTTTTTTTTTTTTTTTTTTTACTCTTTCTAGTCACTCATTAATGATCTGAAAGAGGAATATGGGGGAAGGGAACACCACCACAAGGCTCCAAAGAACCAAGGGTGCAAATCAATCCATCTCACTTTCTCTGTCAGAGATAGGGTCTCTGAGATCCAGGATCAAAGGGTAGAATGTAGCTATATGGACTCAATTTGCTTCCAGACCTTTTCCAGGGCCCTTCTGTCCAGTTGTCACTGATGAATGATGACAAGGCAAGCAAAGACCAAGGCCACACACACGACAACCCCTTCAAACTTCCAAGTTAAGTATTTCTCCATCAGAGCTGAGTGGCAACTTTTGAACTCATTGTTCTTAAATGAGCTGCATGTGACTTTCTCTACATACCCTGTGGAACCACACTCAGGGATAGTTTTAGTCTGGAAATTAGAACATGGAGTACATTCTTCTTCTACCATAAACTCTTCTACCAGCCAGCATGGCAAATTCAAGGTGCTTATAGAGTTTTAAAGAGATAGCGCAGAGCAACCAGCGGAGGTGGCAGCCTAGAAGGAGTCTATGCCTCCCCATGCCCGCAGGCATGGAGTGCTGAGTCACACCAGTCAGAAAGGAAGGGACCTGCTCTGTCTGGCCTCATGACTCCTTACTGTGCAGTCCTTCTGGAGGTTCCAGGGTCCCACTATAGAATGCCGGGGTTGCGGCTTGGTGCCTGTGGCTCAACGGGTTAAGGCACCAGCCACGTACACCTGAGCTGGCGTGTTTGAATCCAGCCCGGGCCCGCCAAACAACAATGACGGCTGCAACCAAAAAATGGCCGGGCGTTGTGGCAGGCACCTGTAGTCCCAGTTATTTGGGAGGCTGAGGCAGGAGACTCACTTGAGCTCAGGAATTGGAGGTTGCTGTGAGCTGTGATGCCATGGCACTCTATCCAGAGTGACAGCTTGAGGCACTGTCTCAAAAAAAAAAAATGCCGGGGTTGCCTCTCAGGGCCCAGGCTTTATCTGACATCCTCATGTCCAGAGTGAGAAAAGCCCACGTGCATTTGTTGGCTAAAGACGTGTGTTCTTTCTACAGATTTGGCAGAGTCCTGGAAGAAAGGCTAGCGAGGACCCACGGGCCTAGTATCTTCCCGCCTTAGCCTCTACCCCTAGCACAGCCATCTTGTCGCACCTCTCTATGTACCTTCTACCTAACTTTTGGGAGGCAACAGCATCTCTCCTTCTGTTCTGAGGCTTCTTCCCTTCATTCTCTGCTGCTCAATCACAGAACTCCTATGCTGGCAGAGGACCTCAAGGCCTAGCCCCATCCTCTTAACTTTTGAGTAGTGGGACAAAGCCTTCTGGGATTTCACTATATGACTTCATTATTTTGTTAGAGACAGGGTCTTACTCTGTCACCCAGGCTGGAGTGCAGTGTCACAACCATAGCCCACAGCAGCCTCGAACTCCTGGGCTCAAACGATCCTCCTGCCTCAGCCTTCCAACTAGCTGGGACTATTGGTAGGTGAGAGCTACCAACCCAGCTAATCTTTAAATTTTCTATAGAGCTAGCATCTTGTTATGTTGCCCAGGCTGGTCTTAAATTCCTGGCCTCAAGAGATTCTCCTGCCTCATCCTCCCAAAGTGTCAGGATTACAGGCGTAAGCATCACACCTGGCCTCTTCATTATTATTTTTAAGAGCTCCAAATTTGAGTGTAAAATTTCCAGAAAAAGGGAAAATATCAGGCCTAAGACTTCTTTTTTTGTTTGTTTCTTTTTGTAGAGACAGAGGCTCACTTTATCGCCCTCAGTAGAGTGCCGTGGTGTCACACAGCTCACAGCAATCTCTAACTCCTGGGCTTAGGTGATACTCTTGCCTCACCCTCCCAAGTAGCTGGGACTACAGGTGCCCGCCACAATGCCCGGCCATTTTTCCGTTTTGCAGTTCAGCAGAGGCCAGGTTTGAACCCGCCACCTTCGGTATACAGGGCCGGTGCCCTACTTGATGAGCCACAGGCGCCACCCCAAGGCCTAAGACTTCTTAGAATAGGTGGGCAGAGGTTTAACAAATTTTAGTGGAAAAGCAACATCTATGTGATTAAAAAATAAGCACTTCTTCTCTAAAGAAATTTTCTCAATGTGGAAGCATAAAAGTACACAGAGCATTTGGCTTTGTGCACAATGTATTTTGTGAAAGCTCAGTAAAAATTCTTCCAACTAGGCCGGGTGTGGTGGCTCATGCCTGTAATCCTAGCACTCTGGGAGGCCATGGTGGGTGAACTGCCTTAGCTGAGGAGTTAGAGACCAGCCTGAGCCAGCACCAGAGTGAGATCTCATCTCTAAAAAATAACTGGGTGGTGTAGTGGGCGCCTAGCTACTTGGGAAGCTGAGGTAAGAGAATTGCTTAAGCCCAAGAGTTTGAGGTTGCTGTGAACTGTGACACCATGGCACTCTACCAAGGGTGACAAAGTGAGACTCTGTCTCTAAGAAAAAAAAAAAAAGAGTGAATAGTAAAATTAGGACGTTAATGGACTGATCTTCATAGCATTACTTGGTGATTCATTAAATGATGTACGCTTAGCACTTAGTACTCAATAAATGGTAGCTGTGCTGTGATTATTATTGGAACCAGTCAAATGTTCCCTAGCCCAGAAGTCAGACTCAAGGAAGTACTAAGGAACAATTTCCAGGACACCTAAAATTCTAAATTTATAGAGAAATTTAAAGCTCAAAGAGCTCATCAATACATGTGGGTGTATCTGGATGCAATAATCTATTTATTCTCAACTTTTCTCCAAGGCCATGTTACCCAAAGCATAAAGTAACCCAGCAGATACAAAAAGACCAGGCCAATCAGTTTCTGATGCCAGAGATGGCATAAAAAGAAAAAGGGCCTGCAAGGCCAACCTCTTAGCCAGGCCTCCGGACTGGAAGCTGAGGGAAAAGAGGAGAAAGAGCTACAGAGGAGCTCTAGCAGAGATCACTTACCACTCCAGTTTTTGGCCATTTTGAACATGTTTGCTGCTCTGGCATAGATTTCACATGCTTCCTCTATTTTGGATGAGCCTCTGGGGAAAAAAGGAAAGGGAAAAAGATAAGGAGACCATCTAGTTTGTTGTCAAACAGAAAGCAAGCACTCTGTTTCAGTGCCAGTAAAGATGTGCTCCCACTCTCACCTCCTGTCCCCCAATTTCTCTGTAAAGCCAGCTTCCTCTCCAGCTTCCACCTCACATATAAGGCCCACTTACTAAGGCAGACTGTATCACCCTGGGTATGCATCTGGTAGAGGGGTCTTCCTGATCTCTGCACAATCCTTGCCTCTGACAGCCTCTTCCGTTTCCTGTGACCATTGGGTCTCAGGCATTCTATACATCCTTTTCCCTCAGGAGATTACAAGGCATTCTGAGAATCAGCCTAGCTTTAGACAAAGTGCTTCACACACCAAAATCAGTCCATAAAGACCTTGAAACCCAAATACTTCATTTACAAATTCAGGATTAGATAAATATGCCATAATGCAGCCATACAAGGAAACATTATTCAAGGATGTATATACAGGCCAGAAGCAGTGGCTCATGTCTGTAATACTAGCACTCTGGGAGGCTAAGGTGGGTAGACTGGTTGAGCTCAGGAGTCTGAGACCCAGCCTGAGCAAGAGTAAGACCCTATCGCTAGCAAAAATAGAAAAACTATCTGGGCATTGTGGCGGGCACCTGTAGTCCCAGCTACTTGGGATACTGAGTCAAGAGGATCACATGAGCTGAGGAGTTTGAGACTGCTATGAGTTATGATGCCATGGTTCTCTACCAAGGGCAAAAGTGTGAGATTCTATCTCAAAAAAAAAAAAAAAAAAAGTATGTATAGATAGATATACAATGTTCCCATTTGGGTTTAAAAAAAAGAGTGAAGGGTGGCGCCTGTGGCTCAAAGGAGTAGGACGCCGGCCCCATATGCCAGAGGTGGTGGTGGGTTCAAACCCAGCCCCAGCCAAAAATTGCGAAAAAAAAAAAGAAAAGAATGGCAACATATGTTTATATAAACAACACATATTTTCAAGAAAATAACATAAAAACCTAGTAACTAGAGCATTTTTCTCTAAGGTAGAATCTTCAGAAAAAGCACTAGGCCAGGTGTGGGAGGCAGACTTACTCACTGCATATCCCTCCTTTGTACTGTCTGAATGTTTTTACCAGCTGCACATTTTCTATGTTCAAAAATAATACATATATTTAATATCAGAATTTATATTTGGTCCTGTGGTCTAGCAGTGAATTACATTTCTAGCAATTTATCCTAAGAAACTAATCGGAAGGCTGGGCATGGTGGCTCACACCTGTAATCTTAGCACTCTGGGAGGCCAAGGAAGGTGAATTACCTGTGCTTGGGAGTTCAAAGCTAGCCTGAACAAGAGTGAGACCCTGTCTCTACTAAAAATAGAAAAACTACTGGGGCATGGTGGCAGGCCCAGCTGAGGAGGACAGCATCAGCACAACCCTAGAATTCAGAAGGGTCCCTTGGAGCTTGGTTGCAAAAATCTCAGAACGATCTTCTCTGGAATGTTCACTGAATAATTCCACTCAGCAGATGTGGGTAGAGCCTGGAATTGAGTCCCAGCTACTCAGGAGGAGAGGCAGGAGGACTGCTTGAGCCCAGGAGTTTGAGATTGCTATGAGCTATGATGCCACTGGCACTCTATCCAGGGTGACAGAGACTCTGTATTAAAAAAAAAAAAAAAAAGACTCAGCACCCATGGCTCAGTGGTTAGGGAGTCGGCCACATATACCAGGGTTGGCGGCTTCAAAACTGGCCCAGGCCTACTAAACAGCAATGACAACTACAACAAAAAAATAGCCAGGGTTGTGGTGGGTACCTGTAGTCCCAGCTACTTGGGAGGCTGAGGCAAGAGAATCACTTAAGCCCAAGAATTTGAGGTTGCTGTGTCGCCACAGCACTCTATCAAAGGGTGACATAGTGAGAGTCTATCTCAAAAAAAAAAAAAAAAGGAAAGAAAGAAAAAGAAGAAGAAAAAGAAACTAATTAGAAAATTAAAAGGATATTTAGCACAGTTATTTATTTTTTTAGAGACAGGGTCTCACCACATTGCCCAGGCTGGATTCAAACTCCTGGGTCAAAGTCATCCTCCTGCCTTAGTCTTCCAGGCAACAGAGACTATCAGTGTGTCCCACCATGCCCCTGGTAGCCTGCATTATTTAAAACAACAAAAACCCTTAAAAAACTTACTGTGCAGGCTCAGCGCCTGTGGCTCAGTGGGCTAAGGCGCCAGCCACGTACACCTGAGCTGGCGGGTTCGAATCCAGCCCGGCCCGCCAAACAACAATGACGGCTGCAACCAAAAAATGGCCGGGCGTTGTGGCGGGCGCCTGTGGTCCCAGCTACTTGGGAGGCGGAGGCAGGAGACTCTCTTGAGCCCAGGAATTGGAGGTTGCTGTGAGCTATGATGACACAGCACTCTATCCAGGGTGAGAGCTTGAGGCTCTGTCTCAAAAAAAAAAAACTTACTGTGCAACAGTAAGGGCTTGCAGCTCAGCCCCCATAGCTCAATGGTTAGGGCGCTGGCCACATACACCAACACAGGTGGGTTTGAGCCCAGCTGGGGCCTGCTAAACAACAATGACAACTACAACCAAAAAATAGTCAGACGTTGGGGCAGGCGCCTGTAGTCCCTGCTACTTGGAAGGCTGATGCAACAGAATGGCTTAAGCTCAAGAGTTGGAGGTTGCTGTGAGCTGTGACACCATAGCGCTCTACTGAGGGTGACACAGTGAGACTCTGTCTCAAAACAAACAAACACCACCACAACAAAAAAACAACAGGGCGGCGCCTGCGGCTCAGTGAGTAGGGCGCCAGCCCCATATACCAAGGGCGGTGGGTTCAAACCTGGCCCTGGCCAAACTGCAACAAAAAAATAGCCAGGTGTTGTGGCAGGTTCCTGTAGTCCCAGCTATCGGGAGGCTGAGGCAAGAGAATCGCCTAAGCCCAAGAGCTGGAGGTTGTTGTGAGCTGTGACACCATAGCATTCTATGGAGGGTGACAAAGTGAGACTGTCTCAAAACAAACAAACAAACAAACCAAAAAAGGCTTGGCACCTGTGGCTCAAGCAGCTAAGGCACCAGCTACATACACCTGAGCTGGCGGGTTCGAATCCAGCCAGGGCCCGCCAATCAACAATAACGGCTGCAACAAAAAATAGCCAGGTGTTGTGGCAGGCACCTGTAGTCCCAGCTACTTGGGAGGCAGAGGCAGGAGACTTGTTTGAGCCCAGGAGTTGGAGGTTGCTATGAGCTGTGATGTCACAGCACTCTACCCAGGGAGAAGCTTGAGACTGTCTCAAAAACAACAACAACAACAACAACAACAAAAACAGTAAAGGCTTGGGAAATATACAGGAGTTTAAAAATAAAAAAGACATCCTGTCTGGGCAGCTTTGTTCTGGCTTCTCAACCTCCACACATTACATACTGAACTTCCTCCTGATTTGGACGACTCTTCATTAGCCCCTCAAACCCGTATGTCCCCACTGCATCCTTCTGAACTTCCACCTCTAATAATCCAAACAGATGGAGTGCATGAGGTCTGTGGTCTCTATAATTGTTCAATCTCCCATCACCCATATAACCACACACTCAGGAGTCCCTCCAAGGAGTTTCAGATTCTCTCTTCACTGAAATAACCAGTGTTTATTTTTTGTTTTTTAAGGAGAACAAAAGGAGGTTATTTTCCCAATTAAAAGCCACACAAATTGTCCTGTTTTCTGACCCTTGCCCCATGTCAAATGGCCCCATACTACTCCTTAGAAACTTGCCCACACCAACCACAGATATGCAGGGACTCTAAGGTAATTTGGGGAGCTGGAGTCCCAGCATTCCTTCCCCCTGCACTGTGCGTTTAGTCTGTCCAACCTGCCCATCACTGAGAACCAAATGAGGTGTAGACTTAAATCAGCGCCCATAGCCACACCTCTTGGAGTTTCCACTCAACAGATCTGGGCAGAGCCTGGAATTGAGAATTTTAATAATGGGGACTCAAGTGATTCAGATAATCAGGTGAGTTTGGAAAGGAAAAACTGAGACTGACCACATGGAAAGCAGCCACTAGTCACCTGTCCCAGGTATGGCCAATACCCCCAGGGCAAGCAGGCTGGAATCCCAGCTTCCTGAATCCCCAATTGCACTAGGTAAGGCTCCTTTCTACCCTCTGCTTTCTGGGGTTGTGCTGATGCTGTCCCTTACATTCTACTGTCCCAGGGAAGTGGCCCTGGGCAATGTGCTCTTCCCATATTCACCCCACTGGGCCCTGTTGCCTTCCCCCACCAAATTCATACCAGCTGACTCTCAACACACACTGGGCCTCGGACCTAGTTTGGAGTGACTTCTTTAGAACCTACCCCTGGCCATGAGAAGAGAGGAACTTTCACAAGCTTTTGGCAGGGGAGAATTTGGAAGGGTCCCTTGGGGCTTGACTGCAGAAAAACCTCAGGAGGACCTTCTCCGGAATGTTGTTTTAAAGTGACATGTTCAGGCTCGGCGCCTGTGGCTCAACAGGCTAAGGCGCCAGCCATGTACACCTGAGCTGGCGGGTTCAAATCCAGCCCCCGGGCCCGCCAAACAACAATGACGGCTGCAACCAAAAAAAAAATGGCCGGGCGTTGTGGCGGGCGCCTGTGGTCCCAGCGACTTGGGAGGCAGAGGCAAGAGACTCGCTTGAGCCCAGGAATTGGAGGTTGCTGTGAGCTGTGATGCCATAG